>BMAT01011670.1:151641-162146 GCA_019649035.1 Elysia marginata | reverse complement strand
TTGCACTGGTAGCAATCTATATTACAGTCGATTTGTTTCAATTAAAGGTCACCTACATTTTAACAAAAAAAAAAGTTGTACCCACCAATGTAGACTTTAGGAAATAAAAAAGAAACAAACCAACCAAATCAAATTGTATGCACATTGAGAAATTTAAAAGAAATCTAAAGTCTTATTACAAATTTATAGAGACATACATATTTTTTAATTAGTGCTTGTGCTAGTGTAAGTAAATAAAAAAAAATTCACTGTCAGGCTAAACTTAGTGATATTGTACCCTTTATGTCTCTACCACATGTAGTTACCTGTACATCATTTGTCTTGCGTCTAGTGCAAATAAATTGGAAATTGAAAATTCTTTTTTTTTTTTTTTTTTTAGTAAATGCCATATGAAGGTTTATTATTTCTTTTGACAAAATCTTGAAACATTTTTAAAATTTTTGGCGTTTGGAATTTTTGAAAAAATTCTTGTTCAAGATATCAATGCTTTGAAAGGTGAAAATTACCGTATTAGACTTATTCACCCTAGATGCAAAACATTTAACATACTTGCTGCCAGAGGTTTTAAATCTGGCCAAGCAAGGAATGCTGTCTTTTTTTGCACCTATTCGAAAAATCACTGTGTCACAGTTTTACATGCTGGGGTGTTAAAATTTTCTGTAATTGTAAAAGTGGAGTTGAAGTTTACAACACAAGCAAACATTTTTGCTTCAGTGGTTGATCTTTACTTAAATTTTGATTTTGCCTCTAGACCTAAACCTAGAGACCTAGGCTTGGCTCACTCTCGTTGGACAACTCGTCACTTTGTTAAACAAAATTTGGATATACGTCACTATCATCATAAGCTTTAATATTATCTGCATCACTATCAAATTAATCTATGTCAGACCCTGCATTTATAAAACATCTATAGCCTCGAAAACCTTTATTTGTCTAGCCATGTTTAGACGTCTAGGTTGAGCTGAAATTGAAACTAGATCTAGATCTAGTTGAGGTGCCATCACCGAATCAAACTGTATTAACTCAAATAACGATTAATTTGAAGGGAAAGGTTGACTGCTGGCTACTGAAGAATGCCAGACCCGACACTTTGTTGGGTTTCAGTAACCAAAAGCAAGGGAAGTGCCAACTGAACCCTTTTGGGGATCTGCAGTACTCAGTCTATGCCTCTCACCTGAAAGGCAGTGAGTGGCGTAATGATTGTAGGACTTAAGCTGTATGTAGTGCTATTAGATATATTTCTCTAAACTGAAACAATGAAGAATTTATTTTTATTTCAGAAGCGAGAACAAAGTTTTTGCTATTAGAATGTATATTTGTTACCCTACTGGGTTAGTGTCTATTTGAGTCAGGACTGCCTCTGATGAATCATATATGAATACACTTGAAAGACAGTCATCAAGACTCTTGACTTTTAACCTCTGTTAGCAAGTGCAAAGGGACACAAACAAAATCCCTACCATTTCAGAACATAATGAACATAACAGGCAAAAACAATACTAATTTTTTCTACAGATTTTTTTTAATTTGTAAATATGCTTGTATCAGACGAGGGTCCAATATTGAGTTTAAATTTATCAATGAATCTAGAAAGGAAAAACAAATCTTGTATCATTTCTATGACTTTCTCTTCCTGATCTCCAGCGGGTACCAAGTATGATGCGGCTGATATGTCAGTATTCTGGCAAATACCGCAGTACGCACTGATTGGCATGAGTGAGGTCTTTACCAGCGTAGCTTGTGAGTTGGCCCTCTTGAACTTTTCTTGAGCTAAAATGGTATTGATCTGTATCATAATTTTTACATGCTTCCGTTTTTCCAGAGTTTTTTAAATATGGACATTTCCTTCTCTGGTATAGCATATCTTTAACCCCTTAACTGTTTAAAAAATTATGCGAAGAAGTTTTCTAAAGATATACAGATGTGCATTTGGTCCTTTATGTTGGAAACCTCATACAAGTATACTCGTCACTGATACCTCATGTTTTCATAATTGGTCGCAAAAGCTGAATAATTCCATGGGTAAAAAAATATGTTAAAAAAACCCCAAACAAACATAGAACAGAATAAAAACAGCCTATTTGTTGTTTATCATAGTTAAGGACATTTTGTGACAAATTTAATTCGCATCTACTTACAAAGATCTATGCAGCAATAAACTGGAGATTATAGTTTTGTTCCCTCGCCATGTATATTTTTCTTGGGTTATATAACGGTAACCTAATAATTCAAATTCATTATTCCCAGCATGGAGAAGAAACATATAACTTGCAAGATAATTTATACAAAAAAATGCAGATTAGTTTAATGATTCAATGTTTTTTTTTTTAAACAAAATATTCAGTTGAGGTGGGGGGGGGAGCCAGGTGCTTAGCTGCATTGCACCTCGCATCTCAGTCATCCAACGTTTTTGTCTTTGCATGGGTTTTGACTTTTTTTGCCACAAATCCAGTTTTGCAAGTGCTACAATGTAAAGCTGTTTTTTCCTTCTGAGGTCTTCGCTGTCTACTATGAGTGTTCCTACCGTTTTGGCATTTTTCTAGGTGGTCTGGTTTTGGTTCGGTGTGATGTAATTTCAATTTTTATAAATTGGCAAAGAGTTCATGTTTTTTTTACCTTAACTACATCAATGCTTTCCAATGCAATAAAATCACGAAATTTCTAGTGGGAGTTCTTTATAAAATACTAATTTTTTTTCAAACATGTTACGTTTCTACAAACAAAACTCCCAGAGCGAAACTGCATAAGGAGCAATCAAGCAAAACACATGTAACAGTTACCAAAACTAAGTTGACCATTTTCAAAAGATTTTCAACAAAAGTCAAACTAATGTTTTTGTACTTTCTTGTCATTCAAGCTGCATACATACATCATGCCTCTTTTAGCTTGCTGCAGAATTCATTTGTGAGAAAACTATAAATAGTTTCTCATAAAAAATTAAAAAAACTTGATTGAATCTGGATAAAAGGCCTTAAGCCCAAAATACAAAGAATGTTACCTTGTCAAATGCACATTTGAATTCCACATACACAAAGTTGTTTTTAATTAAGCAAGAATTGAAAAAAACTATAGTGTATCAAAAGCATTTGAATATAGAACACAAACACATCATGAACACATATACAAAAATAGTTATTTTAACAAAAAGAAAGACCATTATTTTTTAACAGTAGGAAAAAAATTCCTAATTTTTTTGTTTGCGCCAAACAGGTCTCCAATTTGCAGTATCTGTGTCCCCAAGGTCCATGAAAGGTCTTATCACGGGAATCTTCTATTGCTTCTGTGGCATCGGCTCATTCCTGGGCACTTCAATCCTTGCATCACTGGCGGCCACCAAGACATGGATCTACAGCCACAACTATGGCAATATTAACTGCCGCCTGCCATGTCATCAGGTCAAGCCAGCAGTCTGGCGACACAGCTGCCACTTGGATTACTATTTCTTCAGGTGAACAAAGCGCTGTTGGACAGATGTAAAATGTGCAACCTGCCCTTAGCATCATCCAAAAATATAGCACAGTCAACAAAGCTTATGTTTAAGTTGCTAAAATCAATTTCAGTTAAATTTATTCAATTTCTGTCCCATGTAGTCAGGTTATTTTGAAGTCCTCTGGATAAGAAATGAACGTCAAGTTGCCTGGAATTTGACTTAGAGTTAGGATATATAAAGAAAGAGGAAAAAAACTTTAAAAATTAATTTTTTAACAAAGCAAATAGAAAAGAAGTTACCTCTAATTTAGGATTTATTTGCCTAATCTTTAAAGCCAAGGTGATGAAAGCCTTGCTAGGCTATCCCTACCCCTTTAGTACTTTTCATGAACCAAGCAAGCTTAGTAATAGCATGCAGTGTTGACACAACTGCTCTCCCTCCCTTCTTCAGTCTAGAGAGTAATCACTGATCGAGTGCACTACCTGTCTACCCCGCTCTCTTCCTTCCCATACCTCTGCCATCTCTAGGTAAATAAATATAAAAACACCTCAAGCATGAATCACATTGCTCGCGGCATTGTAGTGTTTTTCTTAGGTCTGTAAGCTGAGTTTGCAAGAGTTTTTACTTCAGTACTGGTACACTACCAAATAGCTGGGTTCATTACCAAATAACTGATAATTTGACTTCTAACTATGCGGATCATCCATTTTGTACTTCAAGTAATTAAATAATTTCTCATATAAGCCAAAGACGTATATATTGGTAAAAATATGACTTCAAAATACCCGAATATTCAAACTATGTGGATTCGAGTTATCTGAACTTGACTGTATACAAGGACTTGTAAATAACTCAACTTTTTACCTAAGTCAAAGATTACATGTATCATGCAGATTGACTTAAGTACAGCTGCCTGTGTAGCGAATGAGGTAATAGGTGAACAAGAGTAGTGTACCTTTGGTGGAAGACAACAATGAAAAGTACCATTTTGTTTCTTGTAATTCAAACCTTGATTTGAGAGTCTTGATCAGACTTGTTTATTACTTTGAAAAAGAATTAGACATCCGAAACTAACAAAAAATATAAAAGCTGAGTAAATAGTGTATTTTTAATATATAAATATACATACATATATCTGTCATGTAAGTATTGGAAGATCATATGCAAGAGGCAATGGGTAATTCCGTTTTGTTTCCATATAGTAATATTTTCAAATGTTTTTTCAAACTAAAGTTAGCATTGGCATGTACTGCCACTAATTATTAAATCTGACAATAGTCTTGAAAAATTAAATTAAGCACAGCAGTTGTTGTTTTTGTATTTGGTTTGTGTCACAGAACAAATTTTTTAAAAGTAAAATAAAAAAAAGGATAGTGTTGTTTTGAGCATTGTTCAGATAGGGCCGATTTTGTAGATATAAAGATGTACTGGTATGTAAACACACTCATACATCTATATAAGTGCAATTTATAGTTATTTATGAGAGTTAAAAGGCTAAAATGCCATGCTTTGTTTAGCTCAATTAAGAAGAGTTACATGTATTAAGTTTTTATTCAAGCAAATAAAGAGCTAAAAAGTATCCATGGTCAGAAGCATCTCTTGAGAGGAAAAAATCATCAGGTTAAAGTTTGCAAATATTCAGTTATGTCCACGTTTGACATCTATATGTCTTGTATCCAGTGAGAAAAATGAATTGGATGCCAACTGTTTTCACCTTTTAAAAACAGGTTTATTTTTCTTTTCTCGATGTTTTAAATAAAAAAATTTGTGATATCTTTCAGCAAAATTCTGATAACAGAGTTCAGCTATTAAATTTTGAAGCCCAGAAAAATGGGTTGTTCAAAATATCAGTGATTTGTAACTTTATAATGTGAAATTCGCAACAGTCCACTCATTTGCATTGGTTTCGAGACATATTTCCTAAAGGCTTTTGAAAGCTTACTATAACACACAAACTCTAAATCTGACCTTTATCTCCCCACAGCCTTGCTTGTCTGGCAGCACTGGCCATCATCTTGTTTCTCATTGTGGCCCAGTGTTATGGCCTGGGCTCAGATCGTCTAGTCATCAACGTTCAGAGTCAGGTGACCCAAGACGAGGAGGAAGGCAGGCGGAGGCGAAGGCATGTGCAGATTCGACCAACCTCGGCCAGGACAGTAAACACTATGTCCTGATAGGGACATGGCTCCCATAGTATCCAAGGATAGTGGAAACAGTGCCTGCTTTAGGCGTGTCAATGAAATATCCAGTGTCAGGGATAAATCTTACACCTTTTGATGCATCAGCAATGCCAGATCTCCCGTTCCTCAACACTGTTTTTTTTCTCTTATTGGAAGTCTTCTAATTGTGTGTAACTACCCAAGGTTCAAGAAGCCTGCCAATATTCTTTTATCTATTAGAGAAACAAGAGTTACTATTGTTTGGCATCCCTGGATACATGTCAAGCTTCATGTTAAGTGATTGTGAAATTTTATGTGTTTTGGTACGAAGCTCACACTTGTGGAGACATTATCACCAATTTTGGAAATTAAAGAGATGGTCATTTCATACTCCTAAACAGCTCATAAAGATTTTGCCTTCTATAAAGCACACAAGAAAAGCCAAAACAGATGTTATTTATGTCTTATCCAGGATCAAGTATTTCACATTGTTTTCTGGTGGCAAAATGCCAGATTGGAAACCATATACATTTGATGCAAGTAAAAGAGGGTGGTTCTATTTATGTCCGATGCCTGAGGTCAAATTGTTAATTTTATATTTCTATCAAGATATTTTGAGTACTATGTGATTCTTTGGATAAACAAAACTCCTGATTCATGCAGTTTTTTCTCAAGGTATGAGGGCACTTTGATATTTAGCCTTCAATGCTGCAGAGTCGTTATGAGTAAGTATTGGAAAAGGAGTGTGTTTGTGCCAATTCAATTTTTTTAAACAAATAAATTTTGAGATGTCTTTACATGTGTGATTGAGGAAGGAAAAAGATAAGGAGAGAGAGGTGAAACCTGTGAGAAATCAAGAGAGAGAGACAGAGAGAGAGATAGAGATGATTCTTTGTTTCACTTTTAATACGTAAATTGTGTCTCTTACAATCAGACCTACTTATTTGAATATTTTCCAACTTCAAATAGTTTGAAATAACAAAACAAAATCTTGAAAATTGTATGAAGTCTGTTATAATAACCATTTATTATATAAGCTCTTTTTCTCCTTCTTCCACTCTTTCATTACATAAGTTCTTTTTCTCCTTCTTCTTTGATTACATAAGTTCTTTTTCTCCTTCTACTTTCATTACATATGTTCTTTTTCTCCTTCTCTCACCCTCTCTTGTGTCTGTGTGAGTGGTTTTGGTAGAGAAGACAAAAAGCTTCACTATCATGATAGTGCTGAAATAAAAAAAGCTAGTATCAGAATGAAGTCATAGGGCCTATATATTTTTTTAAATTTTGGGAATGCTGACTCAATCAGTTTCCAAAATGGAAAAGAAAACTAACAAAATTTAAACATTTATTGCAGGTATATTTCAGAGCTGCAAGAGTGTGGGGGTACATTTGTAAAAATGGCATGGTTATCAGTGCATATTATTATTTAAGTCATTTTTAACTGATGATCTCTAAAAATCATCACTGCATTAAATTAATCAGTCTTTATTCTGCCTGTATAAGGATGTTTTACCACTCTCCATACAATTTTCATTGATGAGCATACCAAGGCCCAACTCTATCCTGACTGTGTCAGGTGTTTCCAAGAAGCTGATTTTGCACCTTTTCTATTAGTCATAGCAACACAAAATGGAAATGGCATTTTTTTTCATTGTCAAATTGTTACAATAACTGTATTTATTTTTCATGTGTAGTTTTAATTTAACAAAGAATTTTTCTGTGTATATACTATACTTACAAATTTGACAGAGTATTTAACAAAAATGACTGGGGCTGTTTTACAGGTTGACCAATCTACAAATTTTCACCTTGCCGTTGAATTTCAATAATTTAAAATCTTTTTGATGTACTTACTTTAGACCAGTGAAAAATGGAACAAAGCACTTTTGGTTCTCATTTTTTAAATTGAAACATTATGTGTATTAATTTTGTTACTCTTCATAGTTTATTTTTTGTATTATATATTTTTATAATTGAGCATATGTATATAAAGATTGTAAGGAGAACTCAATGTAATGATAAATGGCTCTTATGCCATTTTGTTAAGACGACAAGCATGGGGGTGGGAAGGATCTGATGTGTACAAGTTAGATTTATATTCCTTTTGACTAATCAGAATGTCTCTTTATATATATTGAAAATGTATCTTTGAAAAAAGCAAAAAAGTTTACTTTACCCTTAAAGACTACAGCTCAGTTTTTTCACAAAATAAAAATGATCTTAAGGTTGGAAAAACATAAAATGCATTCTGGATCATTAGACCAGAGAAGAAATTTGAATTTCTCATAACCAGTCCAAACAAGTTCAGTGTAAGAAATCTGAAGAAAACTTTTTTTTGAGTTGTCATTCTTCCTATTTTTTTCCAATATTTCAAGCCAAGAGAAATTCGAATACCTTTCCACTAAATATCAGCAATACATGCAATTTTTCATGTTTGGAAGCTCAAAAAAGCTGCTATGTTCCAAATATCAATAGCCTGTTGTGTGAAAAGCCTGGCATCTGCTTCACATGAGAGTTCTATCTAGTCATCCAGCTTATTTGAGTTATTAATATAGCTTGGGCAAGTTTGAACTTAACAAGTACTTTGCTGTAGTGGGGCTCACTTTCATATGTTGAGTGACAAGACAATATAGATTTCATTTTTTTGTCATTAAAAAGTGGTTGCACAAGAATTTTCTTTTTTATATAGCATGGCAAATGAAAAATTGTTGAATATTTGATCTGAAACTCAATGCATATGGACAAAATAATTCTGGTATAAAATGGAAATGCTTATAAGTTTGATAGGGTTTCAATGCATACCATATACATGAACAAAGAGGCATAGCCAATTTTCTAAATAGAAATCCTAATGTACATTTGCTTTCTAAATTGCAAAGACAGCACAGCCATACATTTATATTCTTTTCACTGGTACTTTGGAAGTTTTAAAAAGCTGCCTTTTTATTTTTGACAAGAAGTTCAAAGAAATATGGGTAAAGTGTGAACTTAAAAAAATTTATTTTAATCCTATTTCTAAAATGGTGTTGAAGAAACATAAAAGATTCAACAAAATCCAAAAATGATTATCCATAAAGTTATCTAAGTAGGTATGAAACATATTGAGGTGAGTAAAAACTTTTGTTTACTCTCCTCTTCTATTCCTCCCTGCGGTTCACGGTGCCTTACATGCAGTTGCTGTACAACAAATCAGTGGTATCATGGTAAAGCACATTAATTACTTTGTCAGATAAATTATTGAAGGATCAGTTCCAACAATATCTGCTATTAATGTTATTGTTTTTGTGCATTAACAGTCTACTTCTACAATATGAGGAATATGCCAATGGCTTTAAAGTTTCAGGAACCTAATGATTTGAGTTTAAAACACTCAGTTGGAGTAAAATGAGCATGGGGCCTCTCGCAGGTAGCCTTTAACATTCAGTCCACAACATGGTCTTTTTTATCAGTATGGATTTTGTATCTTTGAAACATGAAGATAATTATAACAAATTTGGCTTTTCCTCATGAATGTAAATAAGGATTGTTTATTTAAAAAGAAGAAGAACTAATGAAAAATTTTTATACAAAATTATATATGTATGAATTTGTAAATATAGAACAGTTTTTCATATTTTGTTCTTTTTTATTTAAAATTATTTGTGTTTTCTTGTGATGTGTAAGCTCTTTAGAATCTCTTGACTTTCATTGATGTAAACATTTTTGTTCAGTGGATCCGTTGGGTCTCTCTCTCACCATCAATTGTTGGGTCAGGACTAGGTGGGTTTGGACAAAATTCTACCAGGAATGCACGTTTTCCGATTTTTCCTGGAAAACCTCTAATGTCAAAGCTTAAATTTGTGCTTGACAATGTGCGACCATTACCAACTTTAGGGATATTTAAAAAATGTCCTGCTATTTGCTTACATACTGCCTACATCCCTGATGTTACACTATACTGTATTCAAAGTGCACATGGTCAATCAAGGAGTAGAAAATGATGGGTATTGCACTTTGCCTGAATGTGACATTGGATGTTTTCCCAAACATCCTGTTTTGTAGAATTACTTCATTAATAACCCATTGAAAGGATTCAACTCAATGTAGGTTGTTTAAATGCCTTAACAAGCATTCACCATCAAATCTATGTGAGATTATCAAAATTTACGATCTAACGAAATCCCTGCACTCAGCAAATACTCTTCAACGTATGATTCTACTCCATAAGCTGTCTCTGTTTGCATTCCTCAAATTGTGGATTGGTCTCCGCTCTTCTATTGAAAAATCTCCGTTCTTTCAAGTTAAAAAATTTTTTTCTTGCTGATATGCCAATACAGTGGAATCCGGATCAAGTCAGCACCTCGGGACCAAAAAAAAGTGTTGACTTTAAGGGAGGTTGACTTTATCCATTTTGATTGGGGGGGGGGTGTACCATATTATTACAATGTGTAAGAACTAGATAAATTCAACGAGCGCTGCGTAACCACTAGGAAGGTTCCTATTCTCAGACTCAGAGAGATGATGAAGGCTAGCTTAGCCTAGATGTACATGCAGGGATGGAATGCGTAGGTGTGTGCACATGAACACTGTTCGCACTGGTTTGGCAAGGCGGGGAGGAATCATCAGTGAATTGCGCCAATCAGCACCTGTCACTCAGTGTCACTGTCTTCTGTCCAGCTGCACTAGAGCCCCCTCTCCCCAACTAGCCCTCGCTAAGACTGAGGGCCCAGGCAGGCGCCGCACGCTGTGTCTTGAATCATGATTGGAAACAAAGAGCGCCCACCCACCCACCTTCGCTATACATGTCTCTCTTTGTCTCTCCCAAGACCCATCTGGGGTGTTTCTATATCTTAGCATTTGACCACAAGGTGTTGACTTTAAGCGAAAAAAGGTCTGAAGCTGTTGACTTAATGCGAAATAAAGTTACTTAAATAAAG
>BMAT01011670.1:129028-139848 GCA_019649035.1 Elysia marginata | reverse complement strand
CCTTGTCGACATTCTCGCTACCCTTTGACCCCACGCTTCCCTCTGACCCGCCGTAGTGGCCACTCTTTGAGTAGTCGTCGTCCCAGAAGTCGTCGTCTATCTTGATGGGTGGTGGTCGCGGCGTAGAGGTGGTGCGAGGCAGGAGCATGATCGCACGGCACTCGCCATTGCGCTCCTCCTGGACTGAGAACTCCACCTCTAGCAGTCTGTGCGGGGCTACTCTGCGGTGCTCCAGGATGAACGACTCGGCAGCTTTCATTACCTGGGTCGAGGCAATACAAAGACGGAGAGAGAACCAGTGGCGTATGCTATAATTTATCGTAACTTATTTAAAGCTCGAGATTCTTAATTGTCTTCTATCGGCACATTTGTTTGGTTTACAGCTTTTACCGCCACATTTCATTAACAAAAAACGATACACTGTAAGAATACCTTCACCTTATAAGGTGATTATAAATATTTTATAGCATATGGTTAAAATACCTGCGATATCGTTTTCTTTTACAATTTAATGGTTAGAGGTTTGAATGTTCTTGGGGAGCATCTTATTTGATTAAATAATAGGTCGGGTGGATCTCTTTTACAGAACAATGATTCATAAAAAATGCTTTCTGCTACAGATACGTAAGTTTGTGTATACTTATTTTCTAAGTAACCTTTCACTCGGAGTTCTAGCATGTTATGTGAGTTAAATTGCGTATGAAATACCAGAAACAGATTAATTAGGTTTTTTGGCTTGGACTAAGCTTGTCCCTCCGTCCCTGTCATACAAACCATCAAGAGACTTAGGAAATGTAAACGAAAACAGGGGCATATAATTTGGGGCAATAACTATTTTACAGATGGTTGTGTATATGAAATTAAATTTTTCAATCTAATTTTTTTCAATTATTGAAAAATTATAAACACCAAAAGAGCGAGGCTGCATCCTTACCTGTATTTTGTCCTTTTTGGTAAACACCCAGGTCAGATACTGCCCGACCCCAGAGTTGGTGCCCAAGGAGGTTTTAGTGACCACACCACGTGACCGATTACGGAAGTTGAAGCTGGCCAGACAGCTGTACTCTAGGGGCAGGCTCCGTCTCCTGCTGCCATCTGTGTCTGCAGAGCAGTTGGTCGGTCTGTACAGAGAGAGAGAGAGAGAGAGAGAGAGAGAGAGAGAGAGAGAGTCGTAAAACTGAAGAAATCTAAATTCACATTGCTTTTTCGTGTCATATTTCACTGCTTTTGTAAAGTAAGGTAAAAGCAAATAGTAAAGAACGCTTTTTACATAGCGCCCAATCCACTATAATGATCTAGGAGCTATATGTGGGTTCCACGACAGGATAGTACTAACCACCTTATCATAATGAGCTTTCTATAAGTAGAGCAGCACATAAAGCGCACCACTCTATCATACTGACGAGATCTTTCACTGTCCATAACCGGGTAACGTTAGACTAAAGATAGAAAGGCCACTAGATCGATCCCGGATTTCGGCACAGAGTATCATGTGGCTTGCCACGTTTCTTGTTTGTTGCCATGTTTGTGGAACTTCTGAATCGTGTATCGTGTTTTGGCGTTTGTGAAATCGTAGTATCTGTAGGCCTACTTCGGAATTTACAGTATTTAATAATATATAATTATGTCAATATTAATGGTAACTATACAAGTACAATCTATGTCTAAATAGTATTGTAATAGAGTTTTTGTACTCAATATAGAAAAATGCGTAGTTTGAAATATTAACGCCTCAAAATGTATAAATTGCGACATCTGACCTATTTAAAGTGGTTGTCTAACAACTTTTCCTGTTAAGTTCACTCTTCTCAATGAAAAATCCTTTCATTTGCAAAAAGAACTTTTGATTGGCTTATCAGGCTTCGACAAACACCGGATCATGGAGACTGTATGTACCCCAAAAAGACCTACGATGAAGTACAACGAGGAATGTCAAGATAAAAATCTCACTGGATTATAAAGCGGCTCCTGGAATAGTCAGGCGTAAAGTTGAGACATCCCTCACACACTCTGTCTTCTGTGTCTTCCTCATTGAAGGCGATGCCGTTTTGAAGTTGGTGTGGTATCTCACAAGCGACCTAAGAGGAAACAAAAAGTGGGGGCGGGGGCGGGTTGTGATACCACAATGAAAGATAGTAGGCTAGAGGTGATTGGTTTACACGAGAGGAATATAGACAGGAAGATAAATTAGTACCCTGCGTTCTTGATTAGATCAATAGTTAAAAATATTCAAGTTGGAGAAATTGATGATTAGAGAGATTCTGAGGTGTTTACGACTTGTATTCATTTATTTCCAATTTATAAATTTATTTCACATGTGCAAAAGGACACTGGGACATTGGTTATCTCTTGGAGTCGCATCTCTCCTCCACGTGACACACAAAAAGAAAAAGGTGACATTTTCATCCCTTGTTAAAATCTCCATACTTACCGTCAGCCAGAGTAGCCTTTTCCTCTAAATTTTTGTATAAAGATACTGTGTCGTTCTTACACCTTGGATTGGACTGTCACACGTGCAGACAGAGATAGAGACATTGCTCACCTTTCACGTTAGAATGTCACACGCGCAGACAGGCACAGAGACATGGCTCACCTCATAAATGAGACTGCCATATGCGCAGAGAGACACATAGACTTTACTTACCTCTTAGGATAGACTGTCACATACGCAGACATAATGCAATGTTTTAATTAACAGACACGAAGGAAGACATTTTGATACTGCTTACCTCCTGGACGCGCCCTATGTTGACGAGTAGGCGGTGAGGCCGCTCTTCTCTTCGCATTGACCGCCCCTCCGTGGACTGACAGCAAAAGAGAACATAAGAAACAATGGATAATGTTTTGAAAGTGTATGGTTGTATACACTTTTCACACATAGTTTAATTTTTGAAATAATAAAACGTTTAGTGACAAATCAAATCTTGCTAAAAAGCTGCCGCCAGATTGATAAAGGCTCAGTAACCTAAATCTATGAGCATAAGAAAATTGTTAATTTATTTAGATAGTACATAAGTTTATTTAATGCAGTGTCATACACCTTTTTGAAGAAATATTTACCTTGAAATGTTTCGTGTTGCAGATTTGCGCCTTTTTGTTGTGATTGCTGGGTAAAGGCCACACAACTCTGTTCCCAAGACGGAAGCGCATAACAGAGGAAGTGACTTTGCTCATCTCTACGCATGCGTACCGTGGCAGACAGCCATTATTAGAGAGCTCTAGCAAGACGCGCTTGTCTTTCATGATGTCTTCGTCCATTCTGAGACAATCGTACGTGACTTCCTGACCGCGGGATAGCGTGTAGGAACTGATGTTGTACAGAATGTCTTCACCTCTCGAACTTTCCATCCAACTAGACAGACAGAAATAGATTTTTAAGAGTATACTAGGGAGAAATGGACTTTCTGTATATTTTGTGTGGTGTTGTGATCTAGTGGTGAAAACTCAGCTCTTTTGCCTAGAGGTCCCGGGTTCGAGTCATATCTGGGCAATCATTGCAGCATTTGCTCCTTGGAATCGGATCCTTGCTCTTGTCTCCTCGCCTCATTCAGGAATTAAACTAACACTCAACTTAAGGCAGAGAAATATCTCATCAGTATGCTAGAGGAATGCAGTTTATAACTGTTGCTCCGCTGTGAGCTCAGAAGGTAATTTGGTGGCAAAGGCAAGTCAGCAAACACAGTCATGTAAAGAGCATAGAACATTTTGGTAGATTGAGCGCTGGAAAAAAAAAACTGACGATGAAAGAATTAAAAAGAATCGTTAAATATAGTTTGGAATCGCAATAATTTGTGCTTGAAAGTCGTTCTGCACACTACTCCCAATTTTGCCGAAAACAGATTAGTGATAAACAGAGCTTTGAGACTTTTTTTTATGTCTTATCATGTCCTCGATCTTAAATTCCTACCCAGGGGATTAAAGGCGGTGCATCCTTTGTTGGAAGGTGTCGATTTTACAGTAAAGACAAGGATGGCCTGAAAGACCAATAATGCATCTTTGTTTTATTAAAATCTACAATAACCACGATAGAGCTGTAAGACAAAATGACCCAATATTGCCATATCAGCAGTTTGAACACTACCCGGCCGTTTATATTGACATTGTTTCAGGTGCTAGATTCTGTTTTAAAATGCCTAGCGTCATAATGATTGAGATATATATATATATATCAATCATTATGACGCTAACTATCTAAGCGCCATATTTCCCATTTTGATTTCACAACAGATACTGCACGTTGACTGTATCGAATAGGGTGTATAAATTATTGAGCACCATACACCGCTCTCAAATGCGTATGCACATATAGAAAAACAAAAAAGCATTCATTTCAAAACTAGTTATAACCCTAGATTTCTCCATTAAATGTCCGGTGACCTGTATAAATGAGTCAGACGTTGGACATTTTTAATTTGAGAAAATTCCTTTTAGAAAATATTTTCTTTTTTCCGCCATTGTTTAAACTGGCATCAGTATTAACACCTTTCTTGAAAATATTTACAGCTTCATAACATTTTTTACTTACGGAAGCTAAAAAAACTGCTTTGTTAAAAATTGAAACGCCTAAGAATTTGAATATGTTGACATTCTACCCATTTGTACTGGTTGAAAGACAAATAAGGAGATAGATAAGACTTGACGTATTTGGAATTATTGGCAAGTACATAAAAAGATTTGCTCTAATCATTATAAGGATACTTTGGTTAAGCAGATAAATAACTGGATAGATAGACAGGTAGGAAGATAAGACAGATAAGTGTACGGATGGCGTAACTATGAGGGTGAGCTAGAGAGTCAGAGAGAGAGAGAGAGAGAGACAGACAGACAGAGAGAGAGAGAGAGAGAGAGAGAGAGAGAGAGAGAGAGAGAGAGAGAGAGAGAGAAGAGGAAGAAATCAAGGCACGCAACTTAAACACACAAACACACCTTCCCCTGTACTGCTCTTCAAAGGGACTTAAACCCATCTGGTTTTCTGTCCTGCACTGCTGACAGGTCCTGGCACATTGTCGCTTCACGCTCTCCTCTGAACACAAGTGGGACAGCTCGTAACATCGGCTGTCCTCGTCCTCGCACGCGCTGGCGAGTACACAAGGAAGGAATGAAACAGGTTCTTGGTGGACTCAAATAGAATTTCCATAGACAGGACAGAAATATATATGTATATACGAGGGTGGGCTGATAATTAATGCAATTTCCTCCTTAACTTTTTTTTTATTTTTAGAGGTACACAAACACAAATGGTATCAAGTTAAAGATTAAAGTATCTGCTATATCATACATTATTTTTGAACGTGGTCTCCATCCCGATCCACACACAGCTGTCAACGACTTACAAGTTGACGCATGCTGTCGGTGAAAAAGTCCACATATTTTTGCCTGAACCAATGTCGAACGGCAGCCTCCACACCTTCACAACTTTCGTAGTGGTTTCCTCTGAGGTGTTCCTTTAGTTTCGGGAAAAGGTAAAAGTCACTTGGCGCAAGGTCTGGGCTGTAGGACGGATGGGGCAATACAACGAAATTCATTTTATGCAGTGCCTCTTCAGTCTGGCGACTTGTATGCGGCCTGGCGTTGTCGTGATGCAGTATTGCGTGCTTAAGCCTGACACTTAGCTTTCTCAACGTAGAACTATACCGTTCTGAGTTAACAGTATTTCCTTGTTTCAGAAATTCTATATGAACAATTCTCTCTGAGTCCCAGAAAACAGTCAGCATCACTTTTCTGGCAGAGGCTGACGTTTGCTCTCACGGTCATAATGGTGTACCCAGGACTCATCCCCTGTGACAATCCGCTGAATGAATTCCTCGCCCTCTTCCTCATAATGTTTCAGTAGTTTAGCACACGTTGTTTTTCTTTGCATTTCATCTCATCAGTCAACATTCGCGGCACCCACCTTGCAGACACTTTTCTGTAGCCGAGAATATCTGTAATTATATGCTGGACTCTTTCTTTTGAAATTTCAAGTTCTTTGGCAATATCCTTTTTGAATGCGCAGATTGCCTAAAATCATCTTGTCAACCTCTTTCTGATTAGCCGCATTTGAAGCACTCAGGGGCCTACCTGAACGCTTTTGATCGCACAATATTGATTCAGTCGGGTCTCCCCCATTCAGTGATAAAACCCACCGACAAACAGTTGAATAATCTACACATGCTTCCCTATATATCATTTTGAGCCGTTGATGGATTTCCTTTGGTGATCTACCTTCAACAGAAAGAAATTCAATGACATCACGCTGTTTGAATCGAACATCTTTAGTAGACGCCATGTTCGTAAACAATGTCGACAAAGGTCATCTGCCATTGGTTTTGACGTAATCTTTTTTATGCTCAATGACGTCACACAAATGCGTTCTTCTCTCACATAACAGCTATTTGGTTTGAGAGTGTGCATGCCAAATTTCACCTGCCAGGATCAAATATATCAAAAGTTACAAGCGACATTGCATTAATTTTCAGCCCATCCTCGTATGTATGTGTTTAACATATGACTATTTCAAGTATAACTACAACAATATTAACTGCTATGAAAATTATAACAATGACACTATATATTCCATATTTTTTACAGGTTATTTTCCAACAAAAAAAAATAATAAAAAGAATTTCAGAGCAGTTATCGACAGGATAGATTAAGATCACCGAACTTATGAGAAATAATGTTGAAAGACTACCAACCGACAAAAAATGCAAAGAAAAACACCTCTTCATCTAGAATGAAGATGGTAAAGATGTCTTTTTTGTCACACATTATGAAATAAAGTATCTGGATTTTTCGTCTTTTTATAAACTGACCACAAAAGTCTAAAACACCACATCCATAAACTTTTGAAATCGGAAATACAGATCAGTATGCCTGTGTTGATGAAATTCAGATTTGCCAACATATACTTGAGTACTGCTATTTGTTTGGACCTGGGAGAAAAGAAAGCATCGCCCAACCCAACCCTAGAGACTCGGAAGCTCTACGGCTGTCTGGAGGACCTGCAGTTATTGGCAGCCTTCTCTGTTGGGGTGGATTAGCCATTTCTAGACTAATAAAAAGAAGAATTTGCACGTACGCTGCGTGTCTCACCTGCTGTAGAGCCGGCGCGTGAAGTTCATCAGGATGTAGTTGGAGGAGATGCGAGGATCAGGTTCCGGTGTTGTGTCACAGGTTGCCTGGAACCACAAATAGGCGCTGCGGATGTCACTCAGTGGGTCGGAAATTCTCATACACAGGTAGGTATGGGCCTGGGACGAGTGCTGCGATAGAAGGAGAGTTAAGGTCGTTTCACAGAAAGCCCATATCCCGTATGAAAAAGTAAGTACTTTTGCTAGGCCGGAGATTATGAAAACATTCCGTCTCTACGTCACTTACACCCACGCAGCAATCACGCACCATGCGAAGGCTAAAGTTAGTCAAATCCTTTAACAATAATAATAACAATAAATATAATTTCTATAGCGCTCTACCCCAAAAAAGCTCAGGCTCAGAGCGCTTTACATTTAAAAAGTATAAGAGTACATAAAATTATGTTTTACATACAAAGGCATATAAAATGTATTCTAATGAAACAAAGTCAGACAAAGATCAATAGAACGCAAAATATTACAATTTAAGACATCACAGTAAATACATGTATATGACTTAAATACTTTTCGGTAAAAGAATAACTATTTTCAATAACTTTTAAAAATGTCAGGTGCAATCAGTTCAACTGAAGCATTATAGAGATCAAAGGGGTGATGTGAAAAGATAGGTTTTCAATTTCTTTTTAACAGGTCAATTGAATTGGTCTCTCTTAAAAAATTTGGAAGAGAGTTCCATAATTTGGGTGCCGATGATAAAACAGATTTATCCCCCATGGTTTTCAATTTTGTTTTGAGGGTGGCTAATCTGAAAGCATCGGTTGAAGATCTGAGGAACGCGACGGTGCGTATATAGATACTAAATCTCTCATAATATATAGCATGAAGACTTTCCGTGCATGGATTTGTGACATATTGTTAAAATTTACAGACAATTCTCTTTTCGGCTGTCAACCAGTGCAGCACATCCAAAAGAGGAGTTACATGATCTTTTTTTCGCTTTTTGCAGACTAATTTTGCTGCGCTATTCTGGGCTATCTGAAGCTTCCTAATTTTTTCTTTTGATGCGCCGTAAAACAAGGAGTTGCAGTAGTCTAACTTTGATAAAAACAAGTGTGTTAACAAGCAGTGCAGCGATATCGGTTGGCAAAAAATGTTCAATCTAACTGATATTGTGGATATAAAAAAACATACTCTTTGCAACCTGGTTAATAGCAATAGACATCGAGGGTTCTGAATCAAAAAGTATTCCTAAATTTTTGACATTATGTGAAAAATTTATGGAATTCGTTCCAATCCTTAAGCAGTTAGTATCAATTTTGGACTTAGTTTTCGCACTGCCGGCCAAAAAGATCTCTGTCTTGTCTTCATTGAGAACTAGTTTATTTTCATTCATCCAGGTTTTTACCGATGAAACACACAGTTCTATTGTATTCGTCAGGTCGCTGATGTTTTCTGGTTCGCATGACTATCATCAGCGTAAAAGTGATACTTAAAGCCAAAATTATTAAATACCCTAGCCAATGGCTGGGTGTAGATTGTAAACAAAACTGGTCCAAGGACAGAACTTTGTGGTACACCATATTTCAAAACATTGCCGGCTGATTTGACACCATCGACCACAACAGTCTGTTTACGATCTTTTAGATAGGGCTGAAACAACTGAAGGACAGTATGCTTTACTCCAAAAGATTTTTCTAGTCGGGTCAACATAAGGTTGTGATCAAGGGTGTCAAAAGCAGCAGAGAGGTCGAGAAGGCATAACACAGACACTTTCCCGAAATCTGCCTCAACAAGGTCATTAAAAACTCGCAATAATGCTATCTCAGTACTGTGGTCTTTTCTGTAAGCAGATTGAAAAGGTTCTACTAGATTATTTGTCTGTAAATGAGATGTTAATTGTTTTAAAACAACCTTCTCAAGAATTTTCGAGAAAAAGGGCCAATTTGAAACAGGCTTGTAATTTTTTGTTTCATTTTGATCAAGTGTCGACTTCTTCAAAAGAGGCTTAACTAGAGCCTTCTTAAAAGAAGAGGGCACCTGACCATCACAAAGAGAATTGTTAATGATTCTTGTAAATGAAGGTACAAATTTCATCCAAACATGCAATCAAAAGTAAATGAGGTAAAGTGTCCAATTCACATGATTTTGAAGGTGATTTTAAAATGATTCTTGTTTGACGAAATCCTCCGTGACTGGTTCGAAACTGTTAAACCGTGACCCTTAAAAGATGTAATGGTCATTGAACACATGGTATGAGTCCAGATTTTGTCTTAGGTTATCTATCTTGTCATGAAAAAAGGCGGCGAATTCCTTTGGAAGCTCATTTGGGTTGATTTTGTTAGGGAACACAGTGCTGTTTTGTTCTTCCCAGTAGTTCATCGCAGATGCCGAAAATCTGTTTGCATGATTTAGAATCTTTACAGACTAATTCGAATAGTAGACTTGTCGCAATACACGTAAGTAACCCTAATTAATTTTGTGCCAAGTTTTAAAGGGGCTTTGTATGATTCTTGCAAAGAATTTCAAAATGTTAAGAAGGGTTATTCATTATGTCCGGGACATTGAAAAACAGTATCTGCTGTGTAAACTATACGAGAGATACTGCATTTCTTTTGTCAGCGGTTGCATTGATGGCGAAGTTTTGAGGCATGCCAGTGCAAATGTCGGATGTCACAGTTTTTACATTAATGGGCTTTGTTGTTTTTAAAAATGCTTCGTAAAGTCAAAACATTCAAGAAAATATCAGACTTTTTCCAAAAGTATATAGCTTTAACTTTTTAACAAAGTTTTTTTTGGACAAAAAATAAAAGACATTAAAAGCTCTTTCTGAAATCGAGGTGTCTGAGATCCAATTCATTTTGACTGGTGACAACAGATTTATGCTAACCTTTTTTGATCTACCCATTGTGTCATTACATTATATGAATTTATTCTTACTGATAGTCGGTATTGAAGCCATCATAACAAACAAAAGAGGCAATTTACCCTTAGGATGATGAATGTATAGTTCTTCTGGGTCCAGTGAGCAACACAAGACAATTTCTGCTGCGTGGTCTTGGGTAGTCCGTCTGGAACGCACTTCTCCTCCCTAGAGGTAAGGAATGAAGTTGTGAAACAACAGCAGCAGCAGCAGTAGTAGTAATAGTAGTAGGATTAATATTAGTAGTAGCAGCAGTAATAGTAATTGTTGTAGTGGTCGTGGTAATCGTAGTAATCGTAGTAGCAGTACATGTAGTACTTGTAGTAGTGGTAGTAGTAGTACTAGCAATCTGTAGTAGTCGTAGCAGTAGTAGTAGTTGTTGTAGAAGTCGTAGTAATAGTAGAAGTAGTAGTTGCAGTAGTGGTAGTAGTAATCTGTAGTAGTCGTAAATATGTAGTAGTCCTAGCGATAGTAGTAGTAATAGTAGTATTTGCAGCAATAGCAGTACTAGTAGTAGGATTAATATTAGTTGTAGCAGTAGTTGTCGTCGTCGTAGTAGTAGTAGTAGTTGCTGTTGTAGTAGTCGTAGTAATAGTAGTTGCAGAAGTAGTAGTTGTAGTAGTGGTAGTAGTAGTAGTAATCTGTAGTAGTCGTAAATCTGTAGTAGTCGTAGCAATTGTAGTAGTAGTAATAGTAGTAGTAGTAGTAGTAGTAGTAGTAGTAGTAGTAGTAGTAGTAGTAGTAGTAGTAGTAGTAGTAGTAGTAGTAGCAGTAGTAAAAGTAGCAGTTGTAGTAATGGTAGGAGTAAGAGTAGCAGTAGTAGAAGT
>BMAT01011670.1:8820-23796 GCA_019649035.1 Elysia marginata | reverse complement strand
CACTCACCGGATGCGGAGAAAGTTATCCAACTGTCGGTGATGATGCGATCACAGAATCAGTCACACCAGGCCAGCTTAGGCTCGGCCGGCCCTGTCAAAGACAGTGATAACTCTAGCGGCGAGTAGTACTGTGTTTTTCTTTATTATTGTCAGTCAATAGCGACGTTCATACTGTTGGTTTTCTTGTTATATATGTAAAATATATCTATCGCTTTATTTGATCTGCGACACCAACTTCCCTTTTGAATTAAGAGGAAAGCAAAATACAGTAGTTAAATAAACTTTCATAGAACAAAACCTAGATTGAAGCGGCTATTTCTTGCCAATTACAACAATGACTGGTTGTTCCGAGTCTTGTATTAATCCACTTTTGAACAATTTGCTTCTTTTTTTCTATAAAAAACCTGATTTTATTCTTGCAGCAAACACAAGTTTGCATGCACAATTAAACAAATCAGATCAATCTACAAAATGAAATCGGGTGAAATAAATTTACTAACAAGGATAGTTATTCTGCTAGTAACTATTATTCTAATATTTGTAATAATTATAACATCAATAATAATGATAATAATAACAAATAATAATAATAACTATGCTAGAAGCATTCAAATAAAAACTTCAGAAACAAGTTTTCTCTTTCACAAGTTGGATTTGTAAACGTCTTTAATTTGTATTGATATAAACTTTGTGACTAAAGGTGAAACGGCTTTCTTATCATTCTTGATTGTGTCATTTTTATAGATTAAAAAGGCTGCATATAAAATGACTAATCCGTGTTTTAAAAAAGTTTAGTTTTAAAAGTACAGAAAAAATACTCCAGTACTATGTTCGCCAAACGGTCGACACTGCCAATATGGCCTAATTGTGATTAGCGGAGTTTTCCGCAAACGGCAAATTAATGTGAGTAGAATAATTGCGGGCTGAACGGAACACTTAGCGACGACTGATCACCCATCTAGTTCAGTGATGCCGGAGTGATAGCTCTCTAACAGGCCTAGCCGACGACACTCGCCCGCTAGAGAGACAGAGAGAAGCGCATAGAAGAGAGTTAGGGAGAGGTGCTGGCGCTAGTGCTCACGGGTAGCGGGCAGGTAACTCTTCTTTCTTGCCGAGCGCGCGCGATGGCAGACGACACCTCAGTGACTCGCAACGTTGAGTGCGCAACCGGAAACAGCTAAACGCCTGGACAGGAAGTCGCTTATAGTGTTTCATAGTTGAGGGGAAAAAATTTGCTTGGAGGAAATTTTCTATTTTTGTTTTGTTCTGGGTTTTTTTTTGCGTAGAGAGGCTAAACGAAGATACGGAGAGGGGATAGGAGGAGAGCACTAATGAAAGAAAATACGTTTGTGAGAGAAAGGATATGTGGTACACGATAACGGAGGGATATAGAGGCTGTTCTAAAATCAAGAAAGAGTCGATTATTCAGTAATGGAGAACCGGGGGAAGAGAGGAAAGTAGCATAACGTTAAAGACTGGGGAGGAAACCAGGTGGCGTGAGCAAAGAAATTGAGAGTAAGTCTGTAGGTTTGTTGGGGTGGGGTGATGGGGTTGGGGAGGTCTAGTCAGACAGCAAAGTGGCCAATGTTTTTGGTACTCCTCTGAGGGTTAATAGTCACCAAAGTTTGAGTTTGGTTAAATATTGATAACGTTTAACCCTCGAGTTTCAGTTGTCTGGAGTGAAATTTAAAACAGGCAATAGTAATTAAAGAAGAGGAGGTGGAGGAGAGGGAGATGGTGGTCTGGGTTTGGTGGTTCAGGTGGACAAGTGAAGTTCGCAGTAATTTGTGACCTGAATAATGCCTCATTTAAACAATGAATAATAGAAGTCCTGGTACACACATTGATAATACTGTGGGTTTTTTTTTGTTGTGTTGTGTTTGGTTTTTTTACCGTGCAAAATGAGACAACAGACGCTTTTAAAAGAAAGGGAAAATACTAGGAATCGAAGGTCGTTTTAAATTTCAGAGGAGATGGTACCTAATAGATAGTTAGATAGATAGATGAATGGACAGATAGATAGGTAGATAAATAGATAGTCAGATAGATAAATAGATAGATGAATGGACAGATAGATATGTTGATAAATAGATAGTCAGATAGATAAATAGATAGATGAATGGACATATAGATATGTTGATAGATAGATAGATATGTAGATAGATAGACAAATGAACAGATATATAGGCAGATAGATAGATAGATAGATAGATATATAGATAGATATATAAGTAGAAAGATAGATAGATAGATAGATAGATAGATAGATAGATAGATAGATAGATAAGATAGATAGAAAGATAGATGAATAGACAGATAGATAGATAGATATTATAAGTTATAAGGGTAAAATGACATATTAATTCGTAGAACGCTCTACTTTAGGAGCAAGTAGGCTTTCGTATATGGATGGTTAAAAATCCCAAATGTCGAAGCTGATGAATGTATGGTCGTTATTGCATCGCTAAGTGCATCGTCTATAAGTCCTCTGTAACGAAGTCAAAAAAAAAAACATAAGTAGGACTCACAGAAAACACGTTTAATACCAGATACAATTAATACAAGTCATCCTTCAAATTAGAGCATAAAAAAGTTTCTACCAGCCTAGGGAACACATTTGGACCATGGAAAAACATGGAACGCAAAATAGAATGGCCGATACAAAAAAAAAAAAAACTAGACCGTATATATGCCAGGGAAAGACTTGTCCGTTCTGCCTAGAAGAAAAAAACTCGCTTTACTAAAAAAGAGGTTTCTTAAATGTGTGTAAGGAGATTTTTTTGCATTGTGCTCATAAAAGAAAATTGTGATTAGCGAATATACCCCAGCCGGCCATGCTGGTAAACACAGACCATCCAGCCAACCCAGATCAGTCAGCCATCTGATGAGGGAAGAGCTGCCCGAAACTTCAAAGTCATGGCAAGACAAAAAAATTAGGTAAATATGACAACAAGATAAATAGATAGATACATACATAGATATGGATTCAAAGTTCACGTCTGGGGTATTATCATTGCATTTCGTCTAAACATACTCTAAAAGTTTGACTGCTTTGATACAGTTTCATAAGATTCGAACTTTAAAACAAAGTGTTAGAAGTTTCAATGGTTTTTTATTGTATAGCACGGTGATGAAGACACAAAGACGAATTCGTTTCCGCTATTAATACTTCTTGCAGACATACTGCGAATAGAAAATTCACTATCGGATGTGTAGTTTATCTTTCTTTGTTTCATCATGGCCACTCACTTTAAAAACACGATGGGTTAACACTCAAACATATTCGAAACTTTTAAACTTTTTTATCAGATGGCTATTATGATAAAAACATTAATCAATATTAAAACTGGAACGTTACAATGCATATGTATAAAAAGCATATCTTTGGACTCTAGACAATAGAATACACACCAGAAATTAGTATAATAGAGCATATGAGGAAGGTTGTGGGGATGAAAACAGGGAAAAGACAAATTTTGAGAGGTTTGTACACACCGTAAGGAAATATTTGCAGTGCGCATTCTTTCCTGCATGTAATGTTCTCTGAGTCACGGTTGCAGCCTGCATCAGAAATAAGATTTCATATAGAAGTAGCCACGCTCAGTTTTACAATAGGGCTGATCTTATTCTCATCATAGTCACGTGATGATTAATACAAAAACCAAGTCCCTTCCGCCTTCCTTCTTGCCTATGTCGTAGCAGATTGCACACAGCTTGCATGGCACGAGAAGGGAAAATAAAGTAAGCAACGTAAACGGACGCTCTTAGAGCACTTTTGATACCCAATCGAAAAAAAAGTTAATTGTGACACGACTATTTCTGGATAGAATAGGCTAGCTCATTATAAAATTAGACACTTTTAAAAAGGTAAGTTTAACTCAAGGACCTGGCATAGTTATTATGTTAAAAACATATTATGCTGAAACCGTTTCTCTTGAAGCCCAACTAAGTTAAAAAACAGTCTTGAAGGATTTTCTCAAAGTTAGACAAGGATGGCACCTTGGTCCAGGTCTGACATAAATCGATCAGTGTATAAGATTATTTAAAATTATGCATTATGAAATCAGAGCAGATAAACATATCATGTAAAAAATTAGAAACCAACGCCATCCTTAGTTTTATATTGACACCCACGCTGTAAAGCAAAATCCCGAAATAGCTAAAAAAAAGTCATTTACATTAGGCGGTTATGTTTTGTCAAGTTAAATGGTAAGAAGATTTTCATCTCGATTCAAAACAGATTCTTACACGTCCGATAAACCATAAATGGGGTACGATAGTTAGTTATATATACTAGTTATTTAAGTTTAAAATATATGTGTATTAAAAAAAATAAAAGAACACCAGAAGGAAAGAAAAGGGTTTGTCGTATTGAATAAAGAATATTTTCACATCGAGTTACAACTGAACGAACATTGATTACTTTCACGTTTTTGTTTACTTTTCTACTGAGGAAAGCAGCCCGCCTGAAATGGCGGTTTTCGTTGTTGATGTTGTTGCTGGCGTGTTGAGACGAAGTGTGAGTCATTTTACCACGGGGAGATTCAGGAGACACGGAAGCGTCGCTTCTCATCACATGTGATCTGGTTAACATACACAAAATATATAGTTTTATATTTTATCACGCTCACAGCTCTGCAGCGTCTAGCCAGACATCGGTCTCGAAACTTGCACAACTGGGTCGGATGTCGGAAATTCTTCCTGGAGAAAATTCCTTTTAAAGATCCAATTTGTGTTTATTTTCTCTATGCTTTGAAAGAAATCTCTCTCCACAAAATAATGATAATTTTATGAAACCTTTGACCTTTGGGACTTTAGAAAAGTGCACTTTCTACTTCAAGTCAATACACACTAAAGCATGTTTAACTCATGTTTTAAAGCATTAAAGTACAGCTGCTACTTAGGCACAATGTTGTGAAAATTACGTTAGATTGAATAAAACACTAGATTCTACTTGTTTCAAGGTCTGCCTATAGCCAGGTATCCATTACTTTTTAAGTTTGGTTGAGGAAAGTGTGAATAAATTGCTTTTCTAAAGCAATTGCAATAGGAGTCGTGGTTGCGATCGAACCCGTAACAGCCGGATCACAAGTCCGACGCACAAACCACTCGGCCATGCTGCTCCATAAGAGATAAGAAGTTAGGCACATTTTGCACACCCTACTGACTCATAAAAATCTTAAAATAAAATATTCCCAGGGCCTGACCTTCCGGTCATTAACTTTGATTGCATTTTGACCAACTCCTTCACTTTTAATCCCTTATAATTACTAGAGACCAGTGAACATCTTTGTAGGGCCTTTTTGAATGGAAATCGTCATCAGTATTAAGCAGTTAATTGTGGTAGACTAAAACTCATATTGAAGTCTGTAATCCTTATCGCATTAGGCACACTAGTTGACATTTTCGCGTTCTATAAGGTTATCACACACCCACCATCATTTTCGTGTACCTGCGGTAGTAGATGTCTGGAGCCTAGTACGTAATCAAAATCATTATCAAGGCAAGTAATAATGGAGATTTGTCTATTTTCACAGCAAAGACAATTTGTCTACACTGGTCTTATTTTTCATATGAAATCTGATGCTGAAAAACAACTCGTAACCTTTTATCCTGCTTCATCTATTTGTTATGAAATGAACTTCATTTTTCTTAATCGTCTTCAAATATTTTGTTGAGAGGGTTGCTTTCGAAAATGTATATGTCTGGTCTAAAAAATGACAAATATTTCCCCAGTGTCTCATTATTTGTCTTCAACAAAAAAAACCCAATGCATTGTCTTTCAAAAAGCCACGTAAGCTTGTTTTACTACCCTTATCTTAAAGAAATAATGTAAAATATAGACAGTTTTGAAGATTATCTCAATAAATATATATTTTAAAAACTTCTTTCTTTTATTGAATAATTTTATTATTTCAAAGATTGCGTGACGGTTGTTGATAAGGAAACCAAAAGCCGTTCACAGCAGTAAACAAGTACACAAAACAAAAAGAGAGACAATCCTATTTGTGAGGCAACCATGGAAAACCAAGCACAAGTCGCTCAGACTACATGTAGTTTTGAGTTAAAATCTTTGAAACAAACTACTTGTTTGCTTTTAAAATGAAATAACTCAAGGCATAAAGAAATTAGAATTCTGCAACGGCATAAAATACAGTTTTAGAAATCGTTGTCAACCCATTGTGTAAACATTGTTGCGTGTGCCTAATCTACCCTAGATGCTTCACATTTTAATTAATGGATCTTGCTCTTTGGTGACATGGATGATGTCTCATTTAAAACCCATTTAGTTTATATTCTTTTAAGTTTATATTTTTAACGGAGCATAATACTTGAATGGAAATTTTCAAGAAAAACGTTTTTTTTTCCATTTTTTTTTCAATTTAAAATTTTTTAAAAAACAAAAACCTTTTCGCTGGCTGCAAAAGCTAGCATTAGTATCAATAAAGACATTTTTGTGTGGGTTTAAACCAACATGACCAGCATAAATGCAATAAAATGATGCAGCGTTGATAGTGGGCTAGTTGTAGACATTGACTCGGCTCTCGGGCCAAAGGTTCGAGGTTCAAGCCCTGAATAAATAGTTTGGCGTTCAGTCATTCAGATAGGATCTTCGTTAAAATTTGCTCGCCTCACTAACATGTTAAAGGAGTACCTGGCTAGAGGCAGTGAAAGATCTTGTCAGTATGGTAGAGTGATGCACTTTAACTGCTCCACCTCTGCGAGGTTCGATGGTGATTTGCATAGTGATAACCTGTTTTGGCACCCATGTTGAGCGCTCAGAACATTAAGTGAATTGGACGCTATGATCAAAATACTCTTTACTTTTATTAAGTATCATTCGCACATATATCAAACTAGAATAGTATGATTGCGCATCGCACAGATGACCAGCAAAAAATTTTCTTTTAACTGTAACTTTTATCTGGGTTATCGCTGTCGCTCATAGATTAGAAGGTGCGTGATTCGATCCCCGGCCTCGTCAAACCTAAAAAAATAGGGAATGAGATTAGAGGTAAAACAAGATTAATGTCCCTTTTCTAGAATACAACACCCCAAAATACTATAGTGGTCATTGTAATCTGGACTTAGATTGTGCAGTCTTATATTGGTAATTTTCTTACTTTTATAAACGATTTGACATCGAGACCTTTAAAACTATAGAGCTAAAAAAAAGTTTATTTTCAAATTAATCTGTCGCATACATTTTAAAAGATTGTATACATAAAACAGCGGAGAGACACCAGGAAAGTTCAGCTACTCTTGTTGAAATCTCATTCACTATTGAAATTGGTTTTAGCAGCTGATCCGCCAAGTGTCTGACATTATGCATTTGATGCTGGTTTTTTCTGTGCCAGGCTATTGAGTCTTGTGATACACACAAGCGCTTCTCAAATCGCAGTGTGGTAGCAAGCTTTCGATTTTCCAAAGTGCCGTCTCTGATACAACATCGTAATTACTAAGACGCTAAAAATCAAACAAACTTATGCGCATTTGGCCTTTTCCCTTCATAACTTATTAATATTCGTAGGTATTTACATGACCCGTACCTCGTACGAAAGACTCCGGACCTGCTTTGGACCCGTGATCCGTGTCTGCGTTCACATGGTGCGCTCCCATAAATAAAGGTGTAGATGATATAAAGGGACAGAATTATTTGAGTCTCGGGTCCAGAAAAGGTGCGGAGGCTTTCGTGCATGATACGGGTCACGTGAATCCTGCTTAAGTTTCTCTAACATCTTGGTACACCAATGTTACATTGTCAATTCACAATGATAAAAATCTAATGCACTTGTATCTACAGTGTAAACTGTTTTCGTAAGTCTGATCAATATTCTCGATGACGATTCCTTTTTTTTTGTTTGTTTTCTTTCTTCTTTTAGCAAGTGGACAGGCCTCTAAACTTAACCATGCCTCCACATTTACAAATAGGTACACACATAGAACTTAACTTGTCTGAGAGCTATAAGGTAAAGAAGCACAAATGAGAAACTTCAAAGCCGTTGGGCGAATGAACAAGAAAAAGAAAAAATATTCATTTGAGAGGGATGATAGGCAAAAAATATATTGACGCGAAATATGTTAGCTTTCTGAAAAGTCCGTCATCTCTATATTTAAGGTCTGAAGTGATGAAGCTGTTTAAACCTATCTTGTTTAATGAACACCTGATTGTAATGGTAAACAAGCTTTTTAAATACTTTATTCTGCTCATTGCAATTGAGATATTCTAGTAAAATTTAGTTTGAATTAGAAAATTTAAGAAAAACATACACTTTTCAAATCCAAATATTTACTGTGCAAATGCAGTTATGAGCGCGCGTACTTGGTAAGGTCGTAGCTCGTATAGTCTCATCAGTTACGCTAGATACATGTAGGAGCTATTGAACGGACGAGAACTCAGCCCCCCTAGGACCTCTTGTCACTTTTGATTGCTACCCATTATGATGAGTAATACCATTCCTGCAACATACATCTAGGATTCACTCTACCTCTCTTACTTTCTCTCTCTCTCTCTCTCTGTCTCTCTCTCTGCCTCTCTTTCAATGTGTGCGTCTCGCTGTCTGTTCCGGTCTCTGCGTCTGTCTCTATTTGTCTATCTCTCTCTCTGAATTTAACCATTCATTGGGCAAATTTTGCGTAGAATGTATGTTCTTGAAATTAGTTATATCATTGCAAAATTTTGTCTTTTTATTATTTTCTTCATAGGCAAGGCAAAATTTTGTAAATATAGTAAATAATAAGACTGATATGCTTCCCTTCATGATTTGTTCTCTGCTTCAGTCGCGCTCTCTGCACAACAAATTAAGATTATTCATCTTCATCCTTTGCTCTTTTTGCCTTCTTTTCTTGATACTACAGACCTTTAGCACACGCACCGTGTCTCACTACGCGTTTGAAAATCGGGAAAGCAGATTGAGAAAACTATAAAAATAATGAAACCAGTTTCTAAAAATAGACGCCACAGACGTTCGCGTCATACTCACGTGTTGCTGCTTAAAGTCTGTATTCTTTCGTGTACAGCGCTAGAACATTGTTGCACAAATTCAAATTCGAATTTCATTTGAAACTGCTGAACTTTCCAATCTTTCAATTGATACCTCAAAGGACCTTGAAATTTACAACCTTTTAAACCCTTTAAATTATCTCTCTGTCTATTTCTTCATGTCAGTACCATCATTTCAAGATTCAAGATTCGAAATTACCTAATTTTCCTTTCCAAATTATTCTTTTCATCGGAGCATCAATCAATAGAAGTTAGACATCCAATAGCAGTAATATAAAGAAAAACATGATAAATTACAGCACACATATGAATGAAATTACTATACAAAAGACTGAACTTATGTGTCTTTTTCCATTTCAACATTGGACAAGAGCATTTTCAAGGCAGATGCAAAAAAAATTTTTTAACCGTTCACATCTGCACTTAAATTTGATTTCCAACACTTTTTTCTCGTTGTAACTTGACTTACTGTGGTATTCACTCAGAAAGTCAAATAAGATGGTAATGGTGGTTTTGTTGACTTGTATATTTTTCTGGTTGAGTTTTGAAACTATTAGGTATGGCTGAATGGTGTTGGGCGCTGAGTACCCTGCAATAGTTCGTTGTGAGAATCGAGGTGCCTCCTATACACATTGTCTAACAGTGTCAAAATACCGCCGTCTGCACTTCTCTTTTCTCTGTATGCGAATTGCATTTGATCTTGAAAAAGAAATAAATGTTTCTTAATTTACATCAATTCCAAATTTTTAAGTTACCATAGTCGTTCAATTCACAGGTGTTAGGTCGTTGAGTCCCTTACCAGGCATTTTTTCGAAATGCGGTGATTTCTGAGGTTTTCCATAACTTTAGTAAGCAATGGTTTTTTGAGGATCCAGTGAAACGAGAGTAAAAATTTCGCACAATACTTTAGAACATACGAGGAAAGACCATCTGAACAAGACGATTTTTACAGTTTGATACATCTAAGTGCATGCTTAACCTCTTTTTCACACACTGTAAAACAATCATCCTCTCATGTTCATTTTCCTTTCTTTTTGCTTTATTTCATTCTCTGCAAACAAGTGATAGGCTTTCTTTCACTCCTCCTCCTCCTAAGTTAAAGAGAGGGGCACTTGGCAAAGCACCTCCCTTCGGGAATTCCCGCTCACTGAGAAACGCCCCCCATCAGGTTCCGGGGAGGCTAGAGTGTGTTAGATAAGAGAGCACTTGGCTGTCTGTGTTTGGCTGCTAAGATTGCCTTCTACACAACACCACTGAGCAGAGGTGGGCTTTTATGCCAAACTGTAAATAGAGGACAGAGAATAAATTCAGGGAAAACATTATGTCCATTAGGACAGTCCTGTCCCGGAAAGAACATCAGGGAATACGAACAGAAAAAAACTGACTATCGGAAGTGTCAAGCTATGATGTAGCAATGTTTTTTTATGTCATCCTATCATGATAAACCCATGAGTGTCATCAGATTCTGAGATTTTTGCATTGGGATACAGTACACGCACGTCGTAGTATTATAAGTAAGATGTCCTTGTGTTTCATTGGTGTGGAGATATCGCGTCATTTAGTGATGGTGGAAGCCTTTGCGTGAGACGTTTTGTTTGTTTTCGTTTTTATTTTTTTACCCTTTTTTTAAAGTGGACAGCAGTCTCCTTTTTTCATGAGCTCGGCAATGTATCTGCTGGAAGCCAATTAGGAATATGGAATGATAAGCAGTTTTTTGCACAATTTGTATACAATTATAGGTCTGGTTTCACAAAAAAGCAACAAGTAATAATGCAATCTTGTTTCCGCTTTAAACTCACTAACAAACTGACTTTACTAGAAACAAACCTCTAAGAACTAGGTTACATATTGTTTCACCATGTTGTGTATATAAGTGCTCATTTTACATAGCTGTAAAATTTCGAGTAAAATCAGTCCTTAAATCCATTTGACATGAAGCATTACTATACGGAAGACTGCAGGCCGGCGCTCTACCGGAGACTTAGAAAAGAGTTCTGTCCTTTTGTCTCAACCCTTTCACCTGGGAACGCACCGTGTGAAAGCAAAAAAAAACGAATCACCAGAAGGTTGCTGGTCCGAATACGCGTCATGTGAAACCGGCTTCAACCTTCAACGACGCATCAGTCTATGCACGAAGTTAAACCATCGCACTTGGCCGAAAACAGACTTTATGAGCGTATCCTAAGAAGCTAACTGCGCAACACTTGATCTTGGGGCTGTTGCGGATGGTAGTAATCATAGTACATTTCATAGCAACAAGCGCAATTTGGTCAACTGGTCACTCCCTAATGGCTGGCCCAACCAGTGTGTGTCACTTATAGTCAATAATAAATGACGTGAGAAAGCGGAAGGATGTCCCTGATCGAACGCGTGTTCAAGACTGACAAGAAAATCATTAACAACAATAACAAGAACCACAGCCTGCGTTGCTCTAATTGTTTTACTTCAACGTGCTTTTCAACATTTTAGTTTTTAAGGAGCATCTTAATACATTTCTTTGTAGTAAAGGTTATATATGTTTAATTCGTATTTGTTTGACAGACATTACCTAGTATTAAAGTCGTGTGTTAGCATCAGTTGTCAATTTATTTTCTGTTAAATGATGATTAAGCTGTTAAAGGAACGCGGAAGTCACTAGAGCATGGCCTAATTTGTGTACGACGAGCTCATTGATCACTTGTTAAAAAAGCCAGTTTTTAGATTTCTGAAGCATACCAAGGAGCATTAAAACTCACCGCCTAACAGAAATACCAAAGCACACAGGCGTAAAAAAAACTAACGACAAAACTTATTTTTTCTAGATTCCTTATCCATTTACTGAAGAGAATTTAAAAACTCCAGTATAATAAAAAAAAACTAGCGAAAAAAGACACGGAGGTTTTTTGCCCGTATGTTGTCCAAGAAAAAGTGGCACTTTTGAGACCTCAGAACCGTCTCGTTTCAGTAGTATGTGTGCCCTCCTCTTACAGCGACGCGCGCTTGGGATCGACTTCTCATACTGCAGCAATCTTTAAAAAAAGTGTTGAGGGATTGCATCCCACTCATCAACAAGAGCATGCACCGACTCGTTCGCGTTTTGAATTCTGGAAGCCGAGCTCTTCTCAAGGTTATTTATACAGAGCGCGAAGGCGAACATGACTTGTTAGCAGTTTAGCCGTTCAAATAAGGCGCGAACACGAACGCGAAAAACCGTCGACCTTTTGGGGCGGAGCGCATTTTGGCTTTTAAACAGTCAATTTTTTTCACATTTCTATTTCAGAATCATATTCGTGGGTTTATTTCAGGACGGTTACACAATCAACGTACTTTTACTATTTGATTATTAGGAAATTTTCTGTATGAAATAATCTCCTCCTTGTCTGGCTCTGCCTTTGCCATATTCTTTTTTCATGAAAATGATGCAAGGGAGTATGTACTTACTGATTTGTTGATACAGGACAGCCACTGTGGCGTTTCAACAAATTCATTCTGAGGACATTCTCAGCGATCGACAGTGCGAACAAATATTTGTTCGCGTTCGCTTTCTATTCGAACGGTTCCTCCATAACATGACTAAACTATTCCAGGACGAAAAACCGCGTTCGCGTGTGTGCTCTGTATTCCAAGCTCGTTCGATTGGCTTCATGTCTAGGCTTCAGGCTTCAGGATAGCCAGTTCAGGACGTTCATTTGTTGTTGGACAAAAAAGATCCTTGTTGCGTTTGCAAAGTGTATTCGTGCATAAATTATCATTGTTGAAAGATTTGTAGGTCATTGCTATGCTGAAACATGGATACGACTATTGTCCTCAAAATGTCATTGATATACACGTTCGTGGTGATGGAACGCGATCGATTCGATGACGATAGGAGAAGCCTCCCCAAACGTGAACACTTCCACCTCCAAACGTATCATGTTCTACCGCTCATGCATCTGAAAATCTTTCCCGGGTCGCTTCTAGACACAGAGCCTCCTTTTAGCAAATGAGTCATGGAATTGACTTTTGTCGGCAAAATATGATGTATCTTCATTGCTGTCTCGTGCGACAAACGTTTTGATGATGTACCTTCTAAGAACATCGTCTGTGGGAGGATGTCTGTTGGGTAGCCCGACAAAATGCAGTCCACGTCTAATAGTATAAGGACTAACCACACCATGTCTTTTTCGGATTTGAAGAGATGTATTGGTTGTTGACTGAAATCGGTTGATAAAGTGAGATAGGCGGGTGAACTGATCATGATGGTACGTGGGCACTTATGGCTGTCCGGATCGAGGACGGTCATCTGCCGTTCCAGTCGAAGTTAATCGCCGATTTAAGCTTACTTTACAAAAGTGGAATGGCTACAACTGACCTGTGCTGCAATATTCCTGGTTGATTAACCAGTCGTTAACATAACAGCTCATTCCACCGCTCTTGTTTTGACAGCCTAGGAAAGGCGTCTTTGGGTTTTTCCCAAGGAAATTTTTGATGGCTTTTCGTTTGGCACAAAAATGTAATCAAGTGTATCGAAGTCCATATTATTTGCTGATTTTAAGGTGTGTGTAGACATCAAAACACTAGTTGAGACAAATGAGTGCATACATTTCACTGAATTCAAAATTTGAGGTACCGATGCTGGCGAGAGAGACGAAAAAACAAACACTAAGAGCAATTTTTTTTACACCTGTGAAGGAGCATCTTAATACATTTCTTTGTAGGAAAGGTTATATATCTTGAATTTGTATCTGTTTGACAGACATAACCAATCAATTAATGTGTGAAAATTGGTTTGTTTTTAATGCTCCATGGTATAGTTAAAAACCACGCTGATATCTATGTCGAAAGTCAACCTCTCATTAATTTTATTCACTTGAATTTCACCTTATTAGTGGTAAAATATCCACAAGCAAGCCTAATCTTGATTGTAATGGATTCCACAGACTTCGAAAGTTTAATATGATGAGACAATTAATTTTGATGAAAAAATTGTATTTTGGAAACTTTCCATCAGTCAGTCACTTGAATATTGTGTCACGCATAGGTTGCATGAACAGGGAATTTAACCTGCTCCTTCAACAGCACATGCTATTTTACCGTTGCACAAAAATTTGTATTTCTCACCTTCAAACTTTGTTTCGTGAAAAAAAATACTTGCAATAGAATTGTAAAGGATCCCGAAAACGAAAGCGCAATGTTTTGGAAAAGAAAAAACAAAGATAAGCTATAAAAATCCTCGCCTAGACTGCACTGGAGTAGAAAAAACTTTACCTTGCACGCATACAGTTGTAGGCTTGGAAAGGGGAAAGGGTGACAAAGTAGAAATTATTTTTTATTGCTGTACTTACTTGAAAAAATGTCATAAAAGAACTTTTTCAGAACAATAAGTAGCTCTTTTGCAGTTGAGAGAGAAAGAAAGAGAGAGCGAGAGCGAGAGCGAGAGAGAGAGAGAGAGAGAGAGAGAGAGAGAGAGAGAACAGAGACAAAGGCAGGTGCAGAGACAATAGAGAAGGTGGGACAGAGTTCAATTTAAGCAGATAGCTAACTGCATAATAACTAATATTGCAAAAGCTTCTATACTTATATTTGTTTCATTATAAAAAACGAGTGGTGTTCAAAAGTCCAACAAATTGCTAGACTCATTTATATGCGGGTGCGGAATTTATTTATTTCGACACGACATTTATTTACAAGACAATTGCGTTATTATGAAAACATTGCCCATGGGAGACAATGATTTGATTAAGAGGAAAGCCCTTACCACAGGGAAAGTACAAACAATATCTCAAAAGTTATCAAATAATTCATGATTTAAAGCTATAAAACACAACACACAATGTTTGAATCATGAAGAAGTAATAAAGCAGAAAAGGCTATGAGTGATTTTTAAACAGCGTTAAATTTTGAAAAAGTAATTAATAAAAGTATGGGTTGCTGTTTTTCAATTGTTAGAAAACAATACAGGTTCATAGACTGGCTAAAAATGTGAAGGTAGATAGATAGATAGATACATAGAT
>BMAT01011649.1:162751-178957 GCA_019649035.1 Elysia marginata | reverse complement strand
TTTTTGCGTACATTGCATTGTGATCTCTGATAATTTTGCAGGATCACTACGGATATTTTCTTGTTATTACAGTTAATGATCATGGATTTTGATCTACAGTAATTAATATCGAACAGGAAGTTTGGTGCAGAACTTTCAATGTCTTTTGGTCTGTTGTTATTTGAAAAATCCCAACAGCCGTATTTTTTTAACAATTAAGTAAATTTTAATACGAGACATTCAGACTTTTTCAAGCTGAAGAAAGATGGATAGAACATTATCTAAATCTAAGTTGATACATTAGTAATTACTGATTTTTTTACCAGCATATAATATTTTGGTAACTAGATCTAGTGATAAAATTAATGCCGTAAATAAACTTCAAGAACAACATGTAAAAGGAGAGTGTTTACTAAATACAAGTATATACTCTAACAAGGCCATTGTCTGGGTTACCCAACCCATTTCGTATAGTGGAAGAAGAGGTAGGTCATAGTTATGCTCAACATTTACGACCTAAATGTCTATAAAATTTTGTTTAATCAAATTCTGAATGATGTTAAGCCTGTGTGTGCTTTGTTTTTTTGTTTTTTTTGTTGTTTTTTTTGTTGACAATAGTAAATGAAAAGTTTTCTGCGTTCATCTTCTCTTTCAGTTGATATCATCTAGCGGCAAAACTAAACTTGTGTCTTTCTCTCGACCACAATTCTGCGAATATAGTTGGATTGAAAATTTATCTCACCCCCACCATCTTCAACAAACTCAGCCTATCTGGCATTTTTTAAAGCCTTCATATCCACTGAAAGCTCATCTGTCTTGGCCAGTCAACGGTTCAGCTACATCATCCAGCCTGGAAGTTAGTAGTCACAAGTCTGACTTAACCGAGACTCAAAGAGGACAGATATGTTATTGGAGCTTCCCTGGCAGGTGACCATGGCTATCTACTCGTTCATCCTGTTTGTGCTCACAGCTGTCATCACAGCCAACAAGGAGGCGGGCAAACTCCAACTGGAGTTTATCCAGGCGGTTGTTGATTACCTCAAGAGCGTTGTCTCGTAGAGCACTACACTATTCAGCAGGAGCCTAAACAGACAGGTTAAACCACTCAGACAGCAAGCGTCTGGACTTCATCAAAGCCGCTTCCAACTTACGTAATTAGCGATGTCTTGTGAAAACAGTCAATACTGCAAATCACGGGGTCCACAGTGGTCAAAACACCCGAACTGAATGCATCCAAGCGGCTATCAACTTCCTCGAGAGCACTACGTCGTGATCGCAGGCAGTAATTAATAACTATTTAACATTCAGAAAAGGTTAAGAACAGAAAGCTTAACCACCCAAAATGTTGTAAAGTTCTGGGCGAGCATGCTGGGAATCTGGATTTACATTGCCAAAGAATATGAGCATGAAATACCTGTTTAAGAGCGGTTTTGCTTGTCCGCTGTTCTCAATCATTTTTGCTAAATAACGTACGTTCATTTTTGTGTCATTGGTCTTGCCAGAAAAAAAAATCGAAAGTTACTTTTGGCAGCGAAAATGAAAGATGGCCAAATATGACGGTTATAAACTGAGAGATTAAGTGACAAGAGTATATAGATTCATCACAAAACTTTCATTTTAAAGTTATTCTATAATTGTATGAATAGGAAGAGATAACTGAATACACATAACTTGTAACATCAACTTCAGTGCGTGTTGCGTCTTTTTTTCCCTTTTCTTTGGTTGTACTTTAAGGATAAATTAATACGTGTAATTTCTATTGACAGTGTATTTTTACGCTTATCAGGGGCAAATAAAGCACAAGATAGAATTTGTATGTACCGTACTTAGCTATGAAAATTTAACAAGGTTGGGAAAAAATCTGACTGCACGCCCTAGGGCTCTAACTCATACATAGTCTAACTTAGCGACTTCTAAACGATTTTTAGCGCTAAAGTTAATCGAAATAAGACGCAATAATTAGTATGTGACAGTGCTAGGGTTAAAAGGACATATACATTGCGTTTGAAAATGGGGAAATGTAACGTAAACGGTAAGGTAAGTCAAACTTTTATATGAGAAGCTTAGGGCCCTGTTGAACCTAGATCAGCTGTACGTTTTTCATCTTCCCCGTAACGGTCCTATTGCTGCACTTTTTTTCATTCACGATGACAGTTGAGATACATTGTAACAATTTTTAGCCTTTTGAAAAGAAAAAAAATCAACCGTTGAATGGTCTTTTGGACAAAAGACTAAAAACGCAATTTTACCATCTTGTAACTTTTCGGCTTAAATCAGTTTTAGAAGAGATTGTTTTCCTATTTTGATTTTTTTTTTATATCTAAGTAATGGGCACAAGAGTTCTGAAGGGAATTCTATGAAATCGTTATATTTCCTGATAAGTAAGCTAGAAAGTAAAAAAAAGAACCGCCAATCTTTATAAAATTTTGAAATAGATAATATTCCTTTATATTTTGGCGTAATTACTATGTACTCATTCAAACCCTAGATATATTAAAAATATAAACCTTTTATAATATGTTTTCAATAAATCCCTTCAACTTAAGTTAAAAGATGTGACGCTATTCCTGTGTTACACTAAGTTACAGCGCGGAATTTTCATCTTTCCCATTTAGTTTGATTACAATTTGGTTTGATTTCAGCTTTTTGCGTTGTTTTCGCTCAATTTTTTTATATTACACTTATGAAAAAATATAAAGATAATCACCACCTGCTCGCTTGTATACTATATCAGGATAGTGAACATAAGAGGAGCATTACTCTCGCTCATGCAGGGCTATTATATAGCTATCCTTCATTGATGTTCTACTCCATAGTCGTAATGACAATATAAAAAGAAAAATATTTTTATCTTAAAAGGAAATCATAGCACCGGTAATTGATAAGATTCTTATCCAGATTAAAAGCCGTTTTACATGACTCGTTTGTCACACTAACGCGATGTATCGGTGAAACTGCCGTGATCTGTTTCTCCTTTCACATGGGGACGTGCTAAGGATGTGGGTGATGCCATGAAGAAAATGTTTTTTTTTTCAAAATCTCTGGCACAGAAACGTAATGCATCCTTGACTTGCATGACATTCGAGCCATGTGAAAGGACAACGACAGTCTTGTCAAAACTGTCGTGTTTACAGTGAGTCACAATTATTGCCACACACAATGTGCTCTTTGATATGCGAAAACGAAATTTCTGAAGTACAGGCTTAAATGCCCACTATCTTATCGGTTATCCAACAGAGAATTATTTAAGATTTACTATTTTGACAATGTTATTTGTTCCAAGAACTCTGACGTAACCAAAATAATTTATTTAATTTTGCTTTTAAAACATACATGTAGCTCCTGGAGAATCATAGTCACGCTAACGATTGCAGTATTAAGGGCTATTAGTTTTTAACGTACAGCATTAGTTTAGGTATGCAAGTTTTCTAATTGCAAACACAGAACGGAAATAATATTCCGATATCATTCTAATTCATCCATAGAATGAAAACAGGGTGACTTTCCCGTTATTGTTGTAATAAGTAACTGATTTAATATAAATAGTGGCGGAGTGCAAGAATCAATAAATACCACAGGGATATCATTCAACAAAAAGTTAAAAGTTTGTTAGGCAAACATACTGAATCATTTTAATCATAAAAGATTGATGATCTTTCGGTGTGTGCAGAACCGGCTAATTGTAGCATAACGCGAATTTTTAAGTTGATCAGTATTGTGTACAGTGATTTAGGTGACACACCAGAAAGCTAGCTTGACTGGATTACATAAGATCTAAAACATACACACACTGATCTACTTTAGATCTAAATCCAGTATATTATTTTATTGATTGCTAATCTATATAAAGTATCAGATCTTTCGTTTAGTCAAGTTAATCCCAAGTTTAAAGTTCCCTAAGGCCATCTTTGTTTGCTAGACCTAAAGACATAATGATAGGCCGATTGCTACTACATCCAGAGTGGTGTAATATTATGTGTGGAGTCGTTGAATCTTCAAACCTCGTCTAGATATTATAATTATGTAAGAAAGTCACATAGGGAAGCTAAGCAAAGACCCTCGCCATGAAACTTCTTTTTTAAGGCGCGTCGTGGCGACACTGTATCAGCTATCTTACTCTAAGTGTCAAGACGGTGGGTGCCCACAGCCCGTCACTGCTATAAGTCGGAGCTTCAAATCATGGCAAAGGCAGACATTTCTAATATTTCCACTAAATTCCTAAGCATCTTTACTGCTTTTTTCATACCTCTAAAATCTTTCATTAGATCTTACTTAATGTTGTTCAGTTTACACAGAGCAGGCAATTTTTAGTCTATCATTTTTCACTTTTTAAACATTCTGAGAAATGCTGGTTGGTTGGTTGATTGTTTGAATTTTAACGTCTCTTTTCAAGTTCAACTACAACGTTATATCAGAGACGGCGCTTGGGATAACTGAAAGCGTGCTGCCACACTGTGATGTAAGGAGTGCTTGCATACACCAAACCCAGTCACAAAATCCTGACACCGGGCCGACCAGACTTAGCACTAAATCTGTAATGCCAGACACTAGGCGGATAAGCTGCTGATACCAATTTTAAACTTAAAGTCCTTGAATCAAGAATGTTTGTCTCACAACCGGTGAAAATGATTCGGATGTCGCAAACCTCACATTACAAATACAAAAAGTTTGTTTTTTAACAATGCATCTTCAAAAGCTACTAAATGCAATGGATTGTGAAACTGTCAATATTTTAAGTTCTGTTGATTGAAAACATTCAGTAAAGATAAAGTAAACCTTTTAAATTTTTTTCCTCAAACTATAATTTTCGGCATCTGAGTCTGTTGAGCTAGTCGTGAGACAATTCTCCTAAGCAGACTTTCTAAAAAAGAATTCTTTGAACACGCTAGAAACTTATTTGCAAATGCGACAATGCATAGTTTTCTGTCGCTCTCTATGCCTTATAAGTTATTAGTACTTTTTTCAGGGTGTTTCTCAGAAACCAAATAAAAAGTAGACAAAACAAAACGGGTGTGGGATTTCTTATTATACAATTTATTATCACCGTGAAGATTGAGTTAGGATGTAGCTTGTATTTTAGTATAAACAGAATTCCAGTCATAATTTAGGAAAACAAGGCATGTTTAAAAAAAAAACAACTTAAAATATTGTATCGTCTGTATGTAGTTTTAAGATATTCTTAAACAACTTGTTTTCTATTTAACTTTTATGAGATTGAATAATAGATTGATCAGATAAAAATAAAACAAACACAAACTCAAACACAGAGCCAAATTACTAATAACAGCTATTACTGATACGCTCAAGAAAAAAAAGAATCAGAAGAAGTTACAATCATAGTTATTATTATTTCATTATTTATACTATTCTTTCTGCATTTTCGTCATATGTTTTTCATAAGTGAACAATCGTTTCATGGGTCTAAAAATAACCGGGTTTGTCCAGCACACAAGCGTGTGTTTTTTTTTATGCTTTAGCCCTCCAAATCATCAATGAACAAGTTCAACCCCCCCCCCCCTTTTTTTCCTTTTTATATCTTAAATCTAAGATAGTTGATCTCTATCGGTCTCGGCGTTTTTCATTTATATTTATCCTAACAAGTTACTGAGTTAAGTCGAATCATTTCCTTCTTAAACAACAACAAAAAATTGAAAACAAAACGGATCGTGTTAGCATTATAGCGGCAACTTTAAGAAACAAATTTAAATTGTAAGTGAAATCAATATAAGAGAACAAACAAAAACTGTATAAAACATGGCATTTTCTTCTAAGCTTCCTTTCTTTGTAGAATGTTATTTATAACCAAACCATTAAACATACATAAATTCTGCGATACCGGTACGGTGATAACTCTATATAGTATAACCTTGAGAAAATGTCCTTTAAAGTTTCTAGATAAAACAAAAAAAAACAAAGCACAAAAACATTTAACCTTGAGAGCGTCAGCGCACCTCAAAAGGTTTTTTTCAAACATAGATCAGCGTTTTTGATCAATGTGGGCGCTTTGTTTGTTGAACACACTGCTTAGGTTATTAATATCAAGAATTAATTATTGTTGAGCAAAGCAAATGAGTGACATAAAGCTTGTTTCGATATTGAAAATACCATTCTAAATGTTTTACGCAAGATTCTTTTTAGGAAAAAAACATTCATGAAGACCTGTCTTCGGTAAACTTTGAGAAAAATTCTTCTCAAAGGTTTAAGCCTTTTAAGAAGAAAAAAAACCAACAATATTGCTTTGCAATATACAAATTCGTAATGTCTTATACAGATGCTGTTACTGACTTGTTGTCATCAGTTTCGTTCGATGACAGAGGAAATCTCAATACTAATAAAAAGAAGTCTTATGAAAGCTTAAGTTACACACTATACTTTTTATTTTAGATATTTTACGCTTATAAAAAGATATTTGTGTCAAAATATAGAACAAACTTACTGGATGCCTCTTCTTAAAAGAATATAAAAAACTTTTAGTAAGTCTTCATCGCATATTTCTGAACTTTGAAAGGAACATGTCAAATAAGAAACTGTCCATTGTCCATTTTTTCTGTGATACCACCTGCTGGATCGCTGTTTTTTAGAATCATTTTCAGTGCTTGCAAGCCTAGTGTATTACTTTCAGATTAAACGAATGGCAATAAACGTCCAGTTCATTATCACATGCTCTAAACCAGTACAAAATCAACAGGAAAATATTTTCAGACATAAGGGTAACGAGTCTCAGCAAAGTTGCGTGTTTCGTGTCGAGATATATTAATAGCTAAAGCCTTCACTGAAAATACCAAACATAATGATTTAGGTAGTAATATTTAGTTTAGGCTTTAGTAAACAGGTATATATTTACAACACCCGTTTTATCCTTTCCCGAGAGGACACGATACAGGAAGAATCTTTGATAGTCTCGCTCTGCTCTCGTTGGTCTAGCCACAGGTTCTGCCCACGGATCAACTGGATATCTCAAGCATAGGAGATTAATAGAATCCCCAGAATTCAGAATAAGACATCGCTTCTCTTTACCCTAAAAGCGTTTTTCTTTTCAGTTTGGATGTTAAGAAGCAAAAATATACGTTCTGCTTTTATCTATTTTTTCTTGCCCATCTCCAACCTGGTAACCCTCGACTGCCAGTTCAATTCTGGCAATTTCTCGTTTAGTTAACACACAGTAAGGTCCCTCCTCGGGCTGGCAAAAACTTGTGGTATTAATTAGCCAATTTCACCTTGGAGATCGACTGTTTAAGAATCTTTTCAAAGTTTTCTCGGTAGCCTTTGGAGTAGAAGAGATACACGCAAGGAGTCAAGACGACCCGGGCGTACCACAAGATGGTACAGATCATCTCAATAGCAGTCTGCGCTTCGGGAAATCCCGCTTGGTCGTAGTAGATGTAGAGAGCGGTCTTTGGCCACCAGCAAGCGAACTGAAGCAAGTGAGATTGCAAAAAGGGGGGGAGGGTGGATGGGGGAAGAGGAGGAAAGCAACTGCATTATAGATAATTAGGACGCAACGGTTTTTAAAATAAAGATTTAACATTTAGAGTCCTTGTTGTTTATTAATCAATCAAAGGCGATTTAATATCGATAGGTAGTATAGATAATAAATAAAACAATGATACAGATAACACAAAATAATTGTATTAATAATAATAACAATATAATAATTATAATAATAATAATTTTAAACATTAAAAAAATATAATTGTAATGACACTTTATTCACGTGTTTACAGGGAGTTTTTCCAAGCATAACAGGTATAATAGGTACGATGCAAAGCCCCTTCTTTCGAAAAAAAAATCTAATAAAAAATTCATGCATATTTTAAAAAAGTTCAGAACAATTCAGAATCAATGTTCTTTGATTCGTTTCGAATATACATACTTTTATAATATTGAAATTAGTTTCACATACGCTATTTATTGAGTTTATCTATCAATATCGCTAACAAACCAGTGACTCACCTGGGTAAAGATAATTAGGCCGTAGCTGATAACAAGCGCCAGCATCGGGTCCTTGAGCAGAAGCGCTTGGAAACTGCTGCGCTTGATCCAAAATCGCCAGCCTCTCTTCATGTCTTGCTTTTTCCTGCTCAAGATATAACAAAAACCAACAACAAACACTTGTATTTACCCGGGACGGATCGATAATTAGTGACTTAAGATTGCATTATGAGTTTATAGCGTGGGGAAGCGTGGCGGAGTGGTTAGCGCGTCGGACTCGAGATCAGGAGGTCGCGGGTTCGATTCTCGACCATGCCATGTTGCAATTGCCTTGGGAAAGCAATTTACCCTAACTTTCCCCAGTCCAACCACCTGTAAAATGGGTACCCAGCTACAGGCTTCAAAATTACTTGTCTGCTGTGGCATTAGTGGCGCTGCTCTGTGGCGACACAGTTACGCTCAGTAACGAAGACAAATTTCCCGTGAGGGATTAATATAGCGTATCTATAATATTAATAAAGTGTATACGATCTAATGATTAGTTGGTGTAATGAGTACACATTCCGCGATCATAGAGTAAAAAGATTCCATCTGTAACTAAATTCTTTTGACTCTAGTCTAAGCTCTATATTGCATTCGTTTTGCCAAAGCTGATTGGATACGTTTATCAATACATGTTATGGTTCTGTGATATAATAGTTAAAAATTGCATTGATCGATTGATGAGGCTGAGTGTCAAAAAAACAAGTGACTGCTTGTTACTATAACTTATTGATTGAGTGGTTTGTGAGCACACCCTGAAGCGCCGTTTGATTGAAAATGTGTGCTTGTAAATAACAGCCTCTCGCATTTTTCAGCTGACTGTTTCTTTTGCAGATTAATTGAGTGATAGTTAGCTGTTGCGATATTTGATTGTTTGATTGGTTGAATATCTGAGGGAAGGATTCTTGCAGTTGCAATAATTGATTGATCGCTGGCTTAGATGATTAATTGCTAATTGTCTAATTGTTTGAATTTCTTGAGGAATGGAGTGTGAAAGAATAAGTCTAAAATTGTTGAACCGGTATCTATTTTTATGTTGATCAAGTGCTACAGTGAAGGTAAACCAAATGGCTCTTGATTTGGCTGATTATTTGATAAGCTTTAAAGTTGATTAGCTTTAAAGTTGATTGACTAAAAAATATTTCATATGCTGCCGCCATCACCAATTAAGCCAGAGCTAGCTAAAAACTTGTTGAGTTGATTATGATGATTGTAAATTTTATCGCTAGTTATTTTCACCATGATGTAACATCTTTTCAAGTAAATCATTACCAAAAAAAAAATGTTTGGCGATTTGTTTCACAACTAGATTTATCCTACTAACCAAATGGAGGAAAAGACCTTTACTTCTCGGAAGCGTAGTTAATTGCGATTTAAGTTTTAAAAGCTTTATCAAAATATTTTTCAAGTTTATCTCTAGCACAGCCTGTCTCCTAAAATGTTCGGGGATTTCCATGCAAGGGCGAAACATAAACGAACATTATTTGTCTCTCACTTGTCTAGAATCTGCCTTAGACTCATAGATCTATCAGGTTGGTTTATAGATTCCTCCGGATCTATATGAAGGTTTTGCCCAAATTTGGTGCTGTTGTTATTCGAGTTTGAGGCGGCCCCGCGGTGGCCTCCGTGGGAATCCTTCTGTAGCCCCCGTATCTGAGCTTTGCCGCCCTGAACCGTCGAATCGACTTCATCGCGGTTTTCGCTGCCTGAAAGTTAGGCGAGTGGCCAAGGAAAGGATGGGCAGAAACTCATAATAAGATAACAAGCGCCATTATGCATAAAAGTAGAAAAACACACGAATCAATTTTACGTTCACGCTTACAATAGGTTACCTTTTAGAAACTCTACTTTTCTGTTCTCTACCTCCATCAATTTGAACGCCCAATATCTTACCTTAGCCGTAAAATGCGAAGAAAGCAGTTGGAAATATTATCATTTCAAAATTAGAAATTTAAAAAAGTGCATAGATCTTTTAGATCTCTTCCTATCTATACTATTTATGGCAATAATATAACATTGGCCCCTGCTATATCAACAAACACAATCATTCTCTACAAAGCGTTTGCTTTTTGTAGTTTAAGTGAGCCGAACTTGTTTCCACACTAGTTAGGCGTAAAAAAGCGAAGGGGTTTGTGACTGCGCTCTCCGCAATAATCCAATTTAGACATACGGGCTGTTTAGGGGTTTACAGATATAGTGTTTTAACTGTGCTCCATCTGAATTAAGTGGTAAGGTAATCTCAAATTCGTATTTTAGCTTGCAAACATTTTCATAAAACTATAAATTAAAGTCGCGAACTTTTCGAAAGTTTATTGATTTATAAGGAAGTTCGACGGACGGCTGTTCTATATATCTTTCTCAATAAACACAATGATGGATCGTTGCGTCGCTCACAGACGGTATTCTATAGACTCACCAGCCTCAACTAGAGTTTTACAAAGTTAAGCAAATCTAAGCAGTTCCACCCTTGCCAAACACAGCTAACCCCTCACACATAAGTTCTGGCTCTTGTTATTACCTTTACCCCGTTCCTCGACGGAATTGCTTGCCTCCTCCTGTGCGAAGGCAGGGACCGGAATCCCAAACAGATGTCTGAACTTGGCCTCTACCTGCTGACCCGCGTGGGCGTGTCTCTCCCGAGTGCGGCGTAGACAGTAGGGACACTCGGACTCCAGGTCGAGATCAAAGCTCTCACTAGAACCGCCTGAACCTTGGCGCGTCCTCGGTCTGGCTGCTTCAACATCGTGCGTTGTTGTGACCTCGCTGGCGGCGCGCGGCAGCACCCAGTCGAGAGGGATGAGCCCCGTAAGAAGATCTTGATAGAGACCCAGCTCTGCCAGCAGCGCTCGTCGCTTCAGACTCACCGACTCGATAAGCCGACTGGCGAGATCCGTGCCTGACAGCGGACAGGGGAGGTCTAGAGATTTTTCTGAGCCTTTTTTACCTGCATCACTAGGTGTTGATTCCGATTGTAGGGTTTCGTTACGAGATGTTGGCTCGCTTCCAGATCTAGCGGTGTCACTTGTCGGGCTACACGGTGGACACACCTGAACACCATTCTGATCCTGACCGGAAGTTGGAGAGCTGCCTGTGAGGTGCGAAGATGACTCATTAGAAGACGCACCTCTATCGGTTTCTCTTGCTGCAACTCGAGGCAGTAGCGGCTGGCTTCTACGGGTCACACAATGCTGTAGATCTTCATCAAGCTTAGACTGCCTATCGTGTTGTCCATCTGTCTTGCCGATAATCTTGCTTTTCAGAGAAGCGGGATCAACCGACGTAGAAGATAAATTAATGATAGGGTCGCTGATAGCGGTAGAAGGATATGGTTTAGCTGCAATTTCAACAGATATAGTACCTTGACTGCAAGATAACTCATCCAGACTCAAAAAGCGTGAAATAGTACCGGAAGCATTTCGTGGAATGTCTGCAACTTTCTCTACATCACTTCTGCTCGTTACATCAAACAATTTTTCTTGATCACACGTTCCTTTCTCCAAATTTGATGTTTCTTTTTCTTTGTTGCTAAATTCGTCAATTTCTCTGTACGACTCGTTAGAAAGTGGTGTTAACTTTTTGAAAAGCTGAGATGTAAAGATCTCAGTGGCATGAGCGTGTGAAGAACCCACGGGGAACCTGTTCTTAATGCCCTCATCAGAGCTGATTTTTCTCAAGGCATCACTTAGAATTCGTGGCATGGCAGCCTCAACTGGACTAGTGGATGGATTTTTCTGGACCGCCAAGCACGTATTAGACGTCAGTTCGAGGACACGGGTCGCCCTTTCACAAGGTGAGCTGTGTGACTGACTTTGAGGATTGATGTTGTAAAACTGAAACCAAATTCGTCGTGCCTTCAGTAGATCTCCGTGCGTCACGTCTCCTACCGCATTTAGTTCCGGGAGTTTCCACTCGTTAGTTCCATTTTCAGAAAACTCTGCACCTTGGATGGAGGAACACTCCGAGGACTCTAGAACAGAAGATTGGTCATGATAAAGACTCGGTCGGTTTATATCGTAGAATTCCAGCCACTGTCCCACGGCTGCGTCGATTTCACTCTTCCTCTGAGCAGGTAAAAGACCGTCCTCTGTGTCCGCCTCTTCCTCTACTTCAAACCGGGGTGGGATGGGAGAGTCTTTGCCAAGCAAGGCGCATCCACGCCTTGCGTAATTATTAGAATCTTTGTCCACAAGGCGGTTGTTGGAATTCATTGGTTGCTCTTTGGCATCTAAAGCTACGACATGTTGTCCATACAAGGCACTGTCTTGGTGAAACCCACAATGCATGTGATAAAAGTCTAGCCAATAGCCTACGGACCTTTTTGACCCAGCTAGGCTGGAAAAAGCCAACGACTGATCCGTTTCTCTATTGAGACTTTGAAAGGTCCAGTTTTTCAGCATCAGTTTATATTTAGCTGCTGTTTTCTTTCCAAGATTGCTGAATCTCCCACCGTCACAGGTAGCTGCCGGATTACCAACTTTTTTCTTTACACCCCACCGCAATGCAAAAGCTCCGGCTTTTTCAGTTTTTTCACTAACCTTGCTCTGAGAGGTGGTAGGCTGAGTTAGCGCTTGGACATTTTGGCCTTGTTCGTTTTTGTTAACGTTATTGTTCACACAAGACGTCCGTCCTTTTATGTTTTCCAGGCTTCCCAATGATAATTCGGTTGACAGCGATGTAGAGCTATCAGACATTACGGTTTCACTGCTGTAAATCGGCTTCAGGCAAGGGCCTGTTGATAACTGCTGTTGGGGTTTTTCTTTGAAAAGGTTGTTGAAGGAAACGGATTCCCTTGTGCGTTTGGCTTGATCCTGGATGAGTAACTGCTCTGTTCTGTGTTGGCGGTTTGTGTTAGCACCAAACACATCATCCCAACACTGCCACCGTCTTTCTATATCATCCTCCACTACGTCTTCATTACCGTCACCAATTGTAAACAACACGGAATCGGTGCCTTCAGCTCCAGAACGCCTGTGCTTTACGCCGCCTAATTCTACAGCTGCACTACTTTCATTGCTTTTTCCTTTCACCCCAGAATACGGGGCGATCGTTCCAACAGTCAGGCCATTTCCTACGATGCTTGAGGAACAAATGTCCCTAACACGATGGTCAATGCTTCTTGAAGCGTTGTCCTCAGGTATGCTCAAGCCAGAACGCAGCGTGTACAGTGAATCTGTGCGCGCCTTATTTAACGGAGCCCTGGGTGTCGCAGTCATGTCGTTGTCAGAAAGAGAAGTTGCTGGTAAGATTGTCCCTTTATTCCCAGGAACATCCCTCGGTGCTCCGATATTCTCTTTGGCATCCAAACCAAAAGAAGCTACCATTGGACGGGCGGCTTTTTCTTCTAAATTTGTCTCTCCCAATTCTTCCAAGGCGGTACATTCTGCTGTGGCATCTAAGCAATATTTATCAATACTGTTGAATACTCTTATACTTTTATGCAGTTCCAGTTTTCCATTTCGGTCCCATGCTATGCGGTTTGACTGTGTGTTATCATCATATAGTCCTTTCGTATGATTGGGATCTGTTAGACGGCATATAATATCCTCATGGGAAACGGACGTTTCGTCGAATAAATAAAAGTCATCAGCTGTGTACACTTGAAGACCGTCTTCTGTCAGTTCTAGTCCGACATCCTCAGCTTTATGGAGGTTATGACGCAATATGGTTTCAACAACATCTTTTCGCCTTTTTCTTTTATCGTCAACGCCTTCGGCTTGCCAATCATCCTCTGTGTCTTCTTTTAGAAAAACATAACCTGAAGTACCGCGATTTCTTCGATCAAAATTTTTGCGGGCTTTCTCTTTCCGCGACAACGATTCTTTTGCCTCTAACTCGCTTTCCTCCTGCGAAAGTAAAGCTTCTTTCTCCAGATTTGGCTTTGGTAGAAAGGATAGAACAGGTTCGATAAAGCTAACCCGTTTCTCTCCTGGGGAGAGCGACCCAGCCGCGTCACTCACAGCTATGTGGTTGTGCTGCCGGTTCGAGTACCTTAAGCTGTCCCTCTGATAGTCGAATGATAGGCGCGTATCTACATCCGTCTCACGAAGCTTTCTGGTGGCTTTAGGGCTACCCTCCTGTTCATTGAGGCGGAACCAGTAAGGGCTTGCTGCGTTCAGTGAGCACCTGGATAACACTGGACTGCGTGGCTGGAGGAGCGTAGCACTGGTCCTCCCCCACATGGCAGGGTCGTCGTGAAGAGCAACTGGGCGACTGTCTTTTCTGCCCTTCCTACAACTGCAGCATCCCTGGTCGTTAAATGGCTGCCGCCTCTTTCTATGTTTCCTGCAACAACAACAACAACGACAACCAATCAGTAGAATTTACCAACAAAAAACGCCAACATCATGTAAAAACTTTTCCAGCTACACGTTTAAAACTTATATAAAGAACCATTGTGTTTTTTTATTACTATTCTTTTAATTCCCTTTGGATCAGGAGACCCTACCAATCCACTACACTGTGTTAGCGAATCCCGTAGTGAATCCATTAGACTGTTTAGGTATGTCAAAAATCACTTTATGTTGGAGCTCCGCTACAATGGATCAGGAAAAAAATCTCATAAACCACTACTATAGGCTATGAAGTCCGTACCGACCCTTTACATCAGGATCATGAACTATTTCATCAACCACTTTATTTAGATGTTAAGGCACCATTACAATCACGGGCTAGTCACTGTATAATAGGCTATATTAAAATCCACCATGATAGTGAGTCCATGAAGCATATGGCTTGTCAAACGCTTACCAAACCGTTAATTAGGCTGATAAACCACCTCCCAATCCGCTATAAATATAATGGGCTAGATGCGTGCCTTTTGAAGTGCTACATGGAACAATAATCCAAAATAGGTTGTAGTATAGTCCATTTCCAATTTGTTCCATGACACACATAATTAAGCTAGCAAATCGTGGGCTGCACTGGCCAACTCACAGATATTCCTTGACGATGGCAAGAAAGGATATGAAGAGACTTGTCAGAAGCATTGCATGAATGTACGACGAGTTGTGAACATACAGGAAACGGATGGGGAACAAGCAATGCTCCTTTACATCACCATAGACTATTGAAACGACCTTTGAGGAGAAAAATATACAAAAAAAAAATCAAAACAGCTTTATGATAATACAGCTATTTTTACGAACTGGAAGAGAAAACCACAGCTGCTTTCATTGAAGCTTTTTATTTGTTAAAAAATTATCAAGTCTTAGTATATAATGCAATTTAGTTCATCTAATTATTTTCTGAAACCATACTGCTAAACAAAAGTTAAGGGCTACTTCTTTTCTTAACAGCATAAGTGGTCAACTTTGAGGAATTATAAAAAAAAGAGTCAAACAAAGCTGGAAGAGAATACAACTTGCTTGCTGGCGTTTCAATGAAACTGGAACTGTGTGATAAAGGACTACCTTGACAGACCTAATCGTCCAGTTGTGTTAAGTGCTTTAAAGGAGTCGTTAATTTTCCTTGTATTTTTAACCGCTCTTTAAATGCCATTTCATGGCATGTAAGTAGACTCTTCTCTTAAATTTAAATTAAGTATATCGGTACATTAATTATGCTGTATTCAATAAAAAAAAAAACGACCTTTGAAAACATTTGTCACTTCAGATATATGCCTGAAATATTGGTTGAATCGGTAGGTAGCCCTGAACTCTTGAATTACGATTATACTTTATTATCGTCACAACAGTGGTATCCATGTTATAGAGTTCATAATATTTCTTTTCAATGTCATGTTACCCAACGCTAACCTGACTTTTCCCCTTGAATATGCAAATTGTCTTTTTCCTCTCTTTGACCATACTAATTTATTTATCTTTTAATCCTCCACCTTTTCCGAACTTCCTAGATTTCCAACCTTACCAATCAAACCAGTATCATCACCAACAGCTTTATCGCCTTTCACTGCACCAATATTATGTGCACAGTATACCATGAACATCACGATCATCATCACAGCACCGGCGTCATCATCATCAACACTAGTGAGTCTGTCTTATCTAAAACAGCTAATTACATAACCATCACCACCTTCACTAAAACAATTACTTACACTATTATCACCACCATCACCACCACCACCACAAGATAGCACCACGACTACAACAAACACCTTCACAACGACTGTGACAACAACAACCTTCACAACAATCACCATCACGACCACTTTCACAACAATCACCATCACGACCACCATCGCAACAACCACCATCTCAAAAACCACCACCGCAACAACAACCATCACAATAA
>BMAT01011649.1:118146-129805 GCA_019649035.1 Elysia marginata | reverse complement strand
TCTTCTTCTTCTTCTTCTTCTCAATCATTACCTTTTTTGTTGTTACCGTCAGTGCCGCTCGCTTCCGGGGCCACTACCAAATTTTACTATCATCATCTTTATCATCATCATCATCATCATCATCATCATCATCATCATCACAATCAGCAGCACCATTTTCATTATTATCACTATTTCAGCCTTGCCGATATCACCACATGCTCAATTACCATCATTATAATCAACTATGTATTTGTAACAACAGTAGCAGTCACACAAAAGTTACATTTTGCAAAACTAATTTTTAATAGTTCGTTTAAAAAAAAATTGCGATGCTCAAACATACGTTTACAACTACTGGCTTACCAAGAAAGGGTTGCGATACATCTTGGTGACTGTAGGTAACATCCGCTTCCGTTTAGATAGACCTACCTTTTTCGATTCGAGGTTTGCAAGCGCGATAGAAAAAAAAACTCGTTTGATAATAAAGCCTAAAACAATGATGAGAAATACTCCGCTAAGCAAACTTTGAGTCGACTATTCTTCGCACCCAGCCTCCTCTCATCGGATGATTTGGTTGCGCTTGCACGCTCGTTTTTATGTGGCTTATCTTTCTCCAAATGTTTATCTTAGTTGTCAATGTATTGCTTATCATCAAAACAATGTCAACGTGCAGCATAAACCTTGGCTCCGATTGCATTAAGTTTGCTAAATCAAAGAGTATCTTGACCTTGGTTGGTATCAGCTCTAATCAGATCGAAGTTCTGAGCTTTATCACTCACCAGGTCTTACCGTTAAGTAGCTTTATTTTCCGATAAACGACGCCTTTTATCGTGGCCATTCAAATGAGCGTGTTAATGCGGTGTCATTAGTTAAAGTGCATTATCTCGAAATCAGTCCATGTTGCAATTTTTACATCACTAACAATAAAAAAAAAATAATAATAATAATAATAATAATAATAATAATAATAAAAAACGCCCGATTATAGATTGCTTATACCTAAAGAAACTAGCTCGAGCTCGCATATTTAGGTACAACAATAGATTCCCCAAAATGCATTCATGTAATCGATAAATTTAAAACTTAATTATGGCATTTTACAAGTGAAAACCTATATAAGTTATTTCGGAAAAAGACATGTTTGTGTATTTTCTAATCGTTTGAGTATGTTTTTAGTCAAATCATTTCAGACACATCATCCCACGAAGATGGACCGGAGAATTTTTTCCCGGTAACCCTCTGAATGAACTTTCTGAGTTGAAGTTTTGCTCGAATGGCTCGATCTTAATGCCTCTAATCAGGTATAGGGAAATAAAAGATCTGAAATGTAAGAAGAGAAACTACTATCAACGCTTTTGAAAAAAAATTCTGCTCGTTAATGTTCAATTTTATCATTTCTGGTTAGTGGATAGCCAGTGCATTTTATTCAATGTAGGCTTATAGGTTCATGTTCTGTTTTCTTTTAGACCAAGCCTGGCATGCGCCGCAACCAACGTAGATTGGCTCTGCTTACAACGGCAAGCAATAAACTACAATAGTTCAAGCGTGATAAAACCAATGTTGATGCCAGTGTTGAGGTCTCTGTTGTGCTTAGATAGCTTCTCAGATGTCCCAGTCTTCTGAGTTCAGGGAAAGAAACCTCACAAACACAATGGATGTAACCATACATGGACAAACCTTTATCTAAAATTACACCTAAATTTCTGGACTTTTTCGAAAAACAGATTGAGTGATTCCCATAACAAATATTGTCGGTTTAAATTGAATCTAGCTTCTTAGATGTAGAGATATGTATAATTTCTCATCATCATTCATCTTGAGACTATTTGGTATCATCCATGCCTTAACAGCGTCAATACAGGATTCTACATCAACTTATTGTAAATGAGATTAAAGCGCAAATTATAGTTCGTGTTTGAGAACTTTCTCTTTAAAGTCAATTGCTTGCATGCAAGAGCGATAACTTTTGTGCTCTATTTTCATTCCCAATTAGATGAGGCTTTTCAAACATTTTGACAGGTTTGTACAACTGAGTACCATCGGCATAAGTATAGAATGGAACATTCTAAGTAACATAGCTTGACGAGTGTACATGCTGCCCGTGACAATCAAAGTGCAGTATCTCCCATATGGTTCATACTGCAGTTGCTGCACTTTGATTGTCAGCGGCAGCTGATGGTATGCAAAACAGATTCTAGGACTGATCCATGTAGAACCCTAAATTTCAACGAAATTTGGCCACATCTTTTGTCATTACAAACTATTGGTGATCAGTTAATTAGGACGTAAACAATTTCAAGGCAATGGTGACTGACAACCCAAAATTAATGATACAGATAAAAGTATCAGCATCAGCCTATTTCATGACCTAACTTGGCAAACGCTGCTGATAAGTGTAAGGGAGACAATTATAATAGATACCATGCCCTCATCAGTCACATTAAATTTAACAGGTCGTTAGTGATACGGAGCAAAGCCATCTGAGCATAATGACCTGCCTTATACGCTGATTGGAAATTTTGTACCAGGTGGATGGTACTTCCGTGGGTGGACCTTAAATAACGAAAGTAATAGGAACCCGTGCGATTACCTACATAGCCAAGATAAGTGTTCAAAATAATTGCAGCAAAAGTGCATATCAACTAACAGTTACCACTGGGTTTTCCAGTTTCTTATCTTGTAAGAAGTGCTTTTGTCTTTTGATGCAAGTATATTTTGTGTGACATTTCTTTATGCACTTACAGTAAATATGTGTGATGGTGTGTGTGAGAGAGAGAAAGACAGACAGATATAGACAGAGACAGAGACTGAGAGAGAAAGCATTAATTTGCTTGTCTAAATTTGTATTTCTATGTTTCACTTTGTACAGTTTTTATGACATTCAATTGTGAAAAAACAAATTTCCTGCAGCCTAGATAAAGCAACATTATCTTCCCGCATCTTATCTTATGATTTTAATTTTAAAAATCACACAGTTTGTTGAACTCCCGGATCACTTTACAACTAACACCACGTTTAGTATAAATTTCTCACGATGGATTTAAATTGGTAGAAATATCAGAAAATTTGATATGAGAAAACGCCGTTTAAAAGTCTGTTTTTCCTGGTTTTGCTTTACATTCAAAACCAACACATTTCTATTTGACATAGTTCCACAAAAATTGATAATTTTATGCATTTTTATCACTTTTTGTTTTACATGTAGAAACTCAGAAAATATTATCAATGAATTGAAAAAATCAACGTCTTGTACTGTGTACATGGCGACATCCGACTGTTTTTAACTAATTGGCGAAACAAATCATCCCAGCCTTTCTAGGGCTTTGGTGGGGCTTTCTTTCTCCTCGCTTGCCTTGGATTTTTTCGGTTCTGTTTATTCTAGGTACAAATTGGTACACAGTTTTCATTATTTTGCTTATATTTTATACACTATCTTAATCCCTCTCGAGAAATTTAGCTTCGTTATTCAACGTAATTGTGTCGCCGCCTAGCAACGCCACAAATCCCCAGCAGACCAGTACATTTGAAGGCCGCTTTTAACCCATAATTATGCAGGGTCTTGCAGGCGCATATCACAAATTCAAGAATTGCCTGTAGCTGGGTACCATTTTACAGGTGGGTGGACTGGGGAAAGTTCGGGTAAATTGCTTTCCGAAGGCAACTGTAACATGGCATGGTCGAAAGTATCGAACCTGTGACCTCCAGATCTCAAGTCCGGCACGCTAACCACTCTGCCACACTGTCATGTCAGATCAGATTTGGATCACGTTATCACGTTCGGTAGCAACAAGATAGCTGTCTTATCCAGGAAGATGGCATAAATTGAGAACTGATTTGGATCAAGTGATCATGCCCTAGTGTGAATACCCGGTTGACAATAAGATTAATATGTCATCCCGGAAGATCGAATTCTCTTGGTGTGTGGGCCTTTTTACATGTACCAGTTGTCACTAAGGTAATCACTCCATACAGGTAAATCAGTCTAAACGTAAACAACTAGGCCAAAGAAAGATTTGTAATGATCTATTTCATTTAAAATGTTGGTTAACCTATGGCAAGCTAAGACTCAATAAGTACATCTACATTGCTCTTCAAAGTTTGCGGAAACACAACTTAATTTAAGATATAGATCTAGTGGTTAGACATCTACTTTATGGTGGGCGGGTGGCCTGTTCTACTGTGGCCCAGGGTGCAATCTATGCCTTGACAAAGCGTTTGGTTCTTCGATGAAAACTATCAGCATTATGAAAGGTTGGTTGGTTGTTTGAATTTTAACGTCCCAGTCCACTTCGAGGTTATACCACAGACGGCGTTTGGGACAATTGAAAGCGTGCTACCACACTGTGATCTAAGGAGCGCTTGCATACACCACACCCAGTCACTTTATCCTGACACCGGACAGACCAGACGCATTATGAAAGGAAACTGAGACTAAATTTTGAGAATATTTTTAAATCGAGAAACATTTTTGAAATAGGATGCCTTAGGTTTTGCGAATGAGTAGAAATTTTGACTTTGAAAAGTCCACATATTTAAAACTGAATATTTCCCCCTGTTTATACAGTTAATGAACTAAGACAACGAAGTCTTAGGATAAAATTAATATGTTAAAATGGTGAAAAAGTATTAGATGTTCACAATAAAAAAACAACGGCCTTGACCAAGAAAATAGTGACATCAAACTCGTTTCAATTAATAGTCGAAAGAGATGGTAGAATACTGTACCTTCACGTGCGTGCCGTTATAAATGTGGTGATTTTTAATACGTGCAGTAGAGACGCTTTGCGGTCGGTTTAGCGCGTCATTACGGACTTTATCAGCAACGCGTGAGTATGACGGGAACGTCTGTGGGTCTATTTTTAGAAACTGGTTTCATTATTTTTGGAGTTTCCTCGACCTATTTTTCGATTTTCACGTACCCGTAATGAGACACGGTGCGTGTGCTTAAGGTCTCTATTGTAAAAATTATGAGGCGTCTCCTAGGCCGCCCCTCATTCCCCAGCACACGGGGCTTGAACCGGGGTATGGGCTGAGTGCATATTACTTTCTGTCGCGTTTTACCAATGTCTGTGTTCATGTGCGATTTTCCATGGGTTGCGTAATATAGCATTTTACGATATAAATGGCAGAGGCTCAAGAAAGAACGGAGTAAAAACTTTCTTGTGAAATGAGTCTATAACTTAATGCTTGAAAATGAAGAAGGGTAACATGATTTAGTTCACAAAACAGCTCTATCCAACTCCTTCAAAAGCCTACGCCACCTTGATAGTAAAATGCCATCTTACGCAACTTTGTTTTCAACTCATGGAAAATCGCACATGAAGACAGACTTTATTATGGAACTCATTTTAAAGATGTCTTGTGCTAGATGATCGTGGTAGAGATAGCTGTATGCGGTGCACTAATCTAATTAGTTCGATGACCTTGTTCAGGTTGTTTATCTGCCCGAAGGACATTTGCTCAGGTTCCTAATAATTATGTTAATTATGCAATTACACATGGCAGTCATTATAACTTGTCCTCTTTGATGGTAACACCCCTTTCGTTTTAACCTACCGCATCTTGTTTTTCATTTAATTGATCAGTGCACGTCTAAGGTTATTGTGCAGGAAATTTATCTTTTTTTTTACAGTGGACAAAGACCTCACTTGCTCATTGCTTGGCTTGATAAAGCTGCTTAAACATATTGAAAAACTAAAATCCATTGTCTCAATTTCAGTCGATGCAAAAAAAAATATAGTTTTTAAATGTACACGATTGTTCATTTGTTTGTTTCAATTTTAACGACTCGGTCAACTTCGAGGTCATATCAGAGACGGCACTGGCGACAATTGAAAGCGTGCTGACATATTTTGATGTAAGGAGCGCTTGCGTACACCACACAGTCACGTTATTCTGACACCGGGCCAACCAGGCTTAACACTAAATCCATGATGCCAGACACTAGGCGGATCAGCTGCTAATACCAATTTTAAAGTCCTTGGTTTGACTCGGCCGGGGATCGAATCACGCACCTCCCTATCTCTGAGCGAGTGTCTTACCGCTAGGCCACAGAGCCGGTAAAAAATGTGCACGAGAAAAATAACAAAAGCTCCCGAAAAATAACGGCAGGTTTGTGAGATATAGAAAGAAAGACTAGAGTTGGAATCAAGATTCAATGTTGTTCTCATTTCATTTCACTGATCTCAATACAACTTTGGAAAAACAAATTTTTTTAATCAACTGCAGTTTGGAAGAAGCTCTGATTAGTTTCTGCAATCTGAAAGATCTTAATATACATTTAGTCTTGGGTAATAGTTAAATGGATCAAATTTAGGGTATAGACTGGAATTCAACCGAACGCAGATGCTAGATGTAGATTTGATCCCCCTTAACACCCAAGGTGCGCAGACAGCTCCTCTGGTTTAAAGTGTAGGCCAACTTACACACATGATAAAAATGATCGGAAGGCGGAAGAACACGCCTACGTGTACGTAAATAATAGTTTTGCCGCCTCCCCGACGCCATCTGTTACATGTTTCAAACTTTGCCTCTATATTTTTAACGATAGTTTAAAATTAAATAATGTCGATGAAGGTTGAACCCTAGGGTAAATTTAGCTAGAAGTGTGGGAAGATAGTATTTTTAAGGCAAAGTAATATTGTAACAATAAGTGTTTCTAGGACTAAATCTAGATCTATATTACGTTTCCTTCCGTGGTAGATTTTGTATGGCGTTTTTCCTTGGCCTTTATCTCAAGGTGAAGACCGATTTTTTACCTATTTGATATCTGGACCAGCAGATTCCATTCCTGTACAGTAATTCTTATCAGCAAGGGGATGCTAGGACTAAACATTTAGGTAGGCTAAGTATTCATGGTCAGGGCTTTGAAGCTGACAAATCAAATTGCTTTTATTGTTGCTTTTTAACCATACCCCAAAGATTTTTCAGAAGTTTTTTTTTTTTTATTTGCATGCAGAGGCCTAACATTATCTTCTTTCTTTGAAATGACTTAAGCATCAAAGCAGCTTTAACTTTTCAGAGCTTTAGATATACTTAAACTTCAACATTCTTGTAGATATACATTTTTATGCCTCCAACTGGCTGTTCACACTTATTTCCTGTTTTCCCAATAAAAAATCTATGGACATGTGGTCCCTTGAGGCAAATAGTTACTTTAACAATGGCTACCGCTATCACTCTACTTCTGATGGTTGGTTTGGTTAGGTTGTTTGAATTTTAACGTCTCTTTTCAACTACAAGGTTATATCAGAGACGGCGCTTGGGACAACTGAAAGCGTGCTGCCACACTGTGATGTAAGGAGCGCTAGCATACACCACACCCAGTCACATTATCCTGACACCGGGCCGACCAGACTTAGCACTAAATCCATAATGCCAGACACTAGGCGGATCAGCAGCTGCTGCTAATACCAATTTTAAAGTCCTTGGTTTGACTCGGCCGGGCATCGAACCACGTACCTCCCGATCTCTGAGCGAGTGTCTTACCGCTAGGCCGCAAAGCCGGTCCCTACTTCTGATTAGACTTCATTCCTTTGTAGACCTACAGAAGGAGCCTACATTATAGTAGGATTCAAAGAACAACTGCTCTTCTAAGAACTTCAAGTTTACATAAAAACTATTTTCATAGTTCATCTAGCTCTTCCAAATGGAGTCTGTACAATTCATCTATGTCACAAAAAAATAGTCTTTTAGACGTATTCATATTTTACATACAGTACTAATGTCTTGATTGGAAAAAAAAGATAAACAAGAATTTTGATTTGATGCTTAAAAAGTAATTTGAAAAGGTATTTAGGCCTAGGTGTACATGTAAAAACAAGAAGACGAAAAGGGAGAAGAAAAAGAAGAAGAAAAAAATAATAACGATACCAACAATTAAGATTTTTAAAAAAATTTAAATTGGTTTAATTCTTTCTTGACAAAAAATAAGGGAAAAAACTAATGTAATACACATCTAGAGAATATTTAAAAACTCGAAATTGTTATTAAAAAAAACACCAGGTTTGTGCAGAAAGAAGGCAGAAATCACAGAAATAATATGATGGCACGCTCGTGTACAAAAAAAAAGTTATACAAGTTTTCATTATGCTAAACCGGTGTATAAAAACATCATTTTTTGTCTAACAAACATTTGCATCGAATAAATGGTTCGGAAGTTAAAATCATTTACATGTACCTGCAACGGCATTGATATTTTGATAGAAGGCATGATATGACACAATTATTGAAATGTTTATTAAGTTCAGATGTAATTAAAACTGTAGGCCTATTGCCTGATGAACTGACACGAGAACAAATTCGAAGCATTTAACAACCACTGGTACGTGTTTGTCGGCAATCGAACGGTTTTTCAAGATAATCTCTGTGAGGGGTATTGAGCATCGAAAGATACAAATAACCACGAGTACAGTTATTTTGATAACAGAACATAATACAGAACAAATTTTAAGTGATTTCACAGTCTTAACCCTAACTACCCTAGACAAGATGCGACCGAAAAAAGCGGTACTTTTTACCCTAATGCGCGCTGGTCCGGCCAAGACATCACTGTTAACATCCCCATAGTCAAGGCAGTATGATAAAATTTTGTTGCTGGGACTGTGTGGAGGGTAAAAATACGCTTAGTATAACTTATAGTGTAAATTGAACAGGGGTTCTGTAGGGTAAATAAGGTTAAGAGCAAAGCAAGATGTACAGGAACTAGCGAGAAAACCATTAAAAAAAAGTATTAGATCTACCTACTTCAAGCACCAATTTGCATAGTTAGCTAGATGTTTTCACTGTGTGGTGTAAGGTAACAGGTAACGCGACAATCTTCTATTAATAATTGAGGGTGGACCAAGTTGAAGCCCTCCTAACCAAGTACTTCTACACATCCTAGACACGCCAAAATTGGCATGAAGCCGTACAAACTGGTGAAGATTTACGTGGGCATGTTGGTTTCACGAAATTTAAAGTGGTTTTTAGCAAAAAGCGATAAAATGTGCAATTAAATTGATGACAAAAAAATGATGCGAAACTGCTTTTGTACGCTACGTCTGCAGAAGCTAAAAAGTAACGGAAGTTCAAGGTCTAATGGAAGGAGAGGTGAACTTTCAGACAGAAAAGGCTTTTTTGTGGGGGGGCTTAAAAATTGGGAAAATTAGCTTATCTATTTGAAATCACGTTAAAGTGATGTAAGAGGGCATTTAGAATGGTCTATGATCTCTGCAAATAATTATGCTTTTTTAATTCATGTGAAAATCGTAGTGCCTCTCCAAGTTTTTTCTGCATTTTAAATCTATTTTCGGATTCAATTGAACGTCGAAATGCGTTCATGACATGACGCGTTCGCAGATTAAATTTTTTTTATATACGATGAAAGATTACAGTACGAAACGCAAATTCGAACAATGATAGATTTTTCATGCTTTGCGCGTCATCGCTAATGTAAAATATTCAGCTGATGCAGTTGGTAAAACAACAGACTTTTTAATTTAATGAAAATATTCACCAATGTTCGTGTTCTAGATTTTGAATAAAGGCTCTAGGCTTGCTGACAATGATAAACTTAAAAATAGATCTAAATAAAGTTTTTTTAATCTAGATCTAGGTCTAGAATTAGTAGGGTCATTTGTGCTTGAAAATCCTGTTCAATCTGTCAAATTTTACTCATCAACATGCCCAACCCCTGGAGTAGCCAACAACGTTGTCTACAAAGAGATCCTCCAACAGTAGTTACAGGTGAAGCTATTAGCCGTGATCTACTTGACCTCACACTAACAGCGACAGTATAGGCTACACTTTTAAATTAACTTATGTTTAAATTATTTTATGTGAGCTATACATGTGGTATAAACTTGCATATTAAATATTTTAACAGATGCAAAGGATTAATTTAATTTTTTTTCCAGGTGATACATATGCGAATTCTAAAATACTTATGCGAAATGGGTTATAATTTTGCGGATAACAAAGTTTTCCTACATGATAATGCGACTAATAAGTGCACGGTCCATTGACCCGTTCGTAGAACGGGCTCTTCAGCTAGTATGTATAATTTGCAAAGGCGGCTTAGTCTTTGCGGGACGCCAACTATAGCTAAGTCATATATATGACTGTGCTTTCATACCATAATAATGCTAAATAAAATGCCGGCATACAAGATTCTAGTTGGTTTTGTTAAAATCTACATTCTGTTACTTTCTTTACTCTGAGAAAAAGCTAAACAGAGCTTGATTAATACAAAAATTGATATTTGCGTCAAATTTTGTTCGCGTTATTGGTCAAATTAACTGCTACTAATTTTTACCTTTACATGGGCTCAAGTTTGGAATAATGCTTAGATTTGTAATAACATCATTTTTACAGTTAACTAAGTCACACTAAACTATAACTACTTAGTTAAGGATATTGGTCCACAGTCGAAATACAAAACTTGGAATCGATTTCGTGGCGAGAATGTTTTTCAAAATGTAAAATCAGTATTTCTTGAAAGTAGGAGAAATACTGATTTTATATTTTGAAAAACATTCTCGCCACAAAATCGATTCCAAGTTTTGTATTTCGACTCTGGACCAATATCCTTAATTAAGTAGTAGTATAGCGACTATATTAATATTTAAGGCAAAAGAGCAGTGCAAAGAGACGCTTGTCTAAATATTCCGCCAACAAGTTTTGTTTTGAAGATTAAATACAATATTCTTGCACAAATTAAAATCTATAATGTTCAGTAAATATTATTATTTAACGCCTGCATACTAAATAGCTTTAAAAAAGGTCAGTGTAATAAAGTTTTAACTTCTGTCCTTAAAGGGAGCTAACTCAAAATAAAGAAACTAGGGCCTGAAAGGTCTACGTTTCCTCCCATAGTAGGTAATACAAAACCATCTTCGTTTACCCTGAATTTCGCGATCACGGCCGTGTATTCGTTTTATGTCCCCATAACTTCGCCTGACTATTATCACGCCCCTATACTTTTTATTGTAAAAACAATATTCATGCTTTCATCAAAGTTTGCATACCCCCAATAACAGGCATGTGAGTCATAGATTTTGCTTTGAAAATTAGAATTGTTTTCTAAACTTATATACATTTTGATTTTAAGCTTTAACTTGGTATGCTGAAGATGACGAGGAGACATTTCCAACCCTAGAGAAAAAATCTATTGGCAAGATAGACATACTAAATATAGGCACATTGGTCAATACAAGTCTAAGAAAAAAAAACATGCAAAGTATTAATGATGAAAAATTATTGGCAACGCATTGCATGTTAAAGTGTAGAAAAAATGTTAAGTCTCTTTTTGAATAGAGGTTACTTTGTCTCAGGGTAACAAAAATAATTGGGTTTAACATAAGTGTAGAAACTGCGGGTCTATATCAGAATGTAATTTCAATTAGTTTTAGTTAGTCACATGGTTTTAAAGGAAATATAGAAATTAAAGTTACAACTTAAGCGTTCCAAAAAACTGACATGAACATAAAAAGATTATAATATTTTTACCTAAATCCAGTATAAAAATAATTGGTGTATTTTCTCTTGGTGCATAGAAAGCATTCTTGTTTTCTCACTTTTATGAAGATGATACTGATGATACTGAAGAAGGATGACTAATATGATTTGATGATGATGATGATTCTGATTATGATTTATGACGACGACGACGACGACGACGACGACGACGACGACGACG
>BMAT01011649.1:102977-113592 GCA_019649035.1 Elysia marginata | reverse complement strand
GATGATGATGATGATGAAAATGATGATTATGATTATGATGAAAATGATGATTATGATTATGATAATGATGACAACGACCACTATATGCAAGAAGAGCTAAAGGTCAAATTTCTTAAATTTGCATTAATTTGCATTGTTTGTGTTAGATCAAAACAAGTCCACCTGCGCCGATGACGAAATTGAGAAAATTGACGGTTTTTATCAAAGGTTTGAATCGTTTAAAATGATCCTTATAATTAAAATGTTAGGATGGGCTTCAAAGAGCTTTCAAAAATGCATATATCTTTCAATGTAAAAAAAAATTCCATTGCTCAGCTAATTTTTAGGGACGGTGCACATTTGAGGTTCACTTAATTTTAAAACCATTATGTCTTAGATACTTCTCTTAAGAGATAAGGTAGATTTCAATAGCCATTTTTACATTTTGTCTTCTAAATTTGTAATCAAAGCTATTTTTGCAGGACAAAAATCGTTTTGACATTTGGTGAACGTTACTTATGATGAGAAACTAAAGCATACGCATGTAAAAAAACCAACCTGACAATCGTTAGAAAGCTACATCCGTTATCGTATTGGTATTTTGATGTGAGATATGCGGAACACAAACTAAACCCTAGCTCGCAACTGTTAAAACAAGCTCGTATAGACAAGCACGATAGATACTGCTCTTTACTGTCGATGTACTGAACACCTAGATTTTACATGGACACGCATTGCCGTACCATTAGCCTGCCTGCTATACATTAAGCTTTGATCAATCTATTTTGCTCTAAACTTGTCTCCACAATAAACCCAAGATCGAAAGTAAATCATGTACGTGTAGAGCCGAACGATAAAATAAATAGTGTTCTTTTTTTTTTCTTTAAAATTAAAATTGTATACAGACTTCACACAATAAATATCATGACGTAATCGGTCTTTATGTTTTAAAGTATCGATCCGTTACAATTGCCAAAATTTGAACTATAAAACAAATTGCACTCAAAAAGAATAAAAAATAAATCGGAAAAGTTATGAAACTTCGAAAGTACATTTATGTTTTACATAGGGAAAAGATTAATGGACAAGCATTGTCTAGTGTTGAAAAGATAGTCTAGGAAAGAAAAAAAATGAACATCCTTTGTTGGTGGTCTATAACCTGACTGTGGATAAGACAGATATGACAATTATGATAATGATAGTAATGATGATGCTGGTGGTCATGATGATGACGATAGTGGTAGTGATGCTGCCCATATTTTAGAGTTAATAATATGATTTTCTGTTATCACCTATAATAGTCTAAGGAGAAACATAAGTCATTCAATAAAAAATAGTGCTGTATTTGATAATCACACACTTTTTAAAATAAAATCGAAACACGTTTTTATATAAAGTAAAAAAAACTGTGCACATACATCAACCTTAGACTATCTCGGCGACTCTTGGTTTTCTCTTAATATCCAAGAATGTTTCGCTTATCTACGAGATATAAAAAGACTTAGGCCTACGTCCAAAACAAAATACTGCTTAGTCCAGCTTTGAAAATTGAGGTGGAAATCTTTGGGCAAAAGTTTTGAACAGAATACCTTATGCGAGGCTTAGGACTGAACTAATGTTTTGTGCTGGCATGGTAAAGTTTCAGGCCTACGTTTTAATCTGGTACTTATCTCAAAAAGTCACCTCTCTTTCTGGCACAAAAGCTTATCACAGACAGACTGGTACCAGGTTTAAATGGAAGGCAGCCGAGGTCATGGAGTTAAAAAAACACCACTTAAGTCCACACACAGCTTGCAGTGTGACTTAAGCTCTTTAGCAGTAAGATAGTGACTATAGGGTCGTTCCATGAACTTTGAAAAATACTTAAAGAGTAGTTCCCCTTGTGTAATGGTGAGTTTATAGGCTTAGATTCAGCACTAGAACTATTCGAGTATCCTGCCTCGCCCACAGCACAGAAGAGTTCGCTTGTGGGTCAAACTTTTGAATTTTACACACAAAAGAGCCTATTGGTCCTGAAACAGTCCCAAATCAGAGCACTGACCATCACCTCGCATCCGCGGTCCAAGCGCTATCCTCGCCTATGGAAACTTTTTTCGGGTAAGACAGAACGGAGCTGATGAGGCGCCCTGAATTTGCAACCAATTTATCGCAAAGGTCATGACAGACAACGATGCCAGTTATTCTAACTCATTGACCTATGAAACTAGTATGAAACTTGTTTGAACATAAAACAAACAAAAAAAACCCAGAGAATCATACTACTAAGATTGTTTGGTGTTGTCACCTACGCCGGAAGACTAGATTTACCATGATTTCAGCCCTGTTACCTATAGGCACGATATAGCCTCTGAGGCCTTCGTAAGGGCATTTTTCGGTTGCTCACTGATTTCATAAAATAAACCTCTTTTTATGGCTGCTGTACAACACTCAGCGCTGTTTAGATTAAAATTATTTTTCACAGAGATCTTTTTCGTAAAATATGGATCAGCTATTGATAATCATCTATGCCAAAACTTTTTTAAACAGGTACTGTCGGTTGTATCTAAAGAATTTAAGGTCATAAGTGAAAACTATGTATTTGCCTTGAATAAAAATATAGGGCTCTTATATCGAGAACTTGTGCAATTTCAACATGCTCTATTCTAACTAATATTATGAGCATAATAATTATGAATGGAGTTTCAGTCAGCAAAGATCCTATGCAACATTTCATTGATTTCTTTTGGGCTGTTTCTTGGCTAAGTTGCTTCTAAAACCCACAAACATTGCTAACCGGTAAATTAATGTGATAGGGCGCTCATTTAACTTCTAAACTTTAGAAACGAACAATTTTCTTTTATAGTTTACCTTTAAAAAAATTAGCTTTGCAATTAAGATTACCAGTTATGGGCCTTGGGATTTGTCTTAGCTGAGCTTTTACCCCTGAACTACGTCACTTCATTGGTAACGTTAAAAAAAAAGATCAAATCGTAGCCTTGAGATGTAACCATAATACCGTGTGTCAGCGAAATTTTCTACCATGCTCTATCGCTTTCTTCCAGTTTGAATAGAATATTAAGCTGGAGTCAGTCGCTAAAGTTTTTTACGTCACGGCTGAATAAACAATCGTCGAAAGACTCGGCGTTCTACACAATGTTCAGGGCAAGGCCAAGGACGCAGAGGCCACGGGCCTAACAACCGAAGTTGAGAATATGTCCAGTGGTTTGCAGTTTTAAATACTAGCCCTTGACGCTCCGATGGACAAAAGAATGTAAGAATTTCAAATGTAAAACCAGTTAAGTTTGTATGGGTTGCTACTAAAATGTCCGCGGTTTTGCGTGTTATTTAACAGTTCGCGACACGGAATTGATGAATTGCTACACTATATTCTACATTTCTACTTTTCTATATTATATAGGTATTTGTTAGCCATTTTCTGAATATGAAGCACTTGACAAAGATTTTTTTTTTTAATTTTAGCCTTAAACTGACATAGTTGTTTCCCTCACACTATCTTTTAAGAAGAGATTTGTTGTCATTTTCATTTAAACAAAAAAGAGAAATATAAACTTTTCTTTAAGCAAAGAGACGATATAAAGTTGAGTCTCATCAAACACATACTCACCATTTTCACTTCCAGTACACAAAAAGAATGTTGCAAAGTGATACTAGTTTTAATATGGCTGCGAGAGGGCAGAACCCACTGCGTTTTGTTTGCTAGTATGGGAGACTTCATAAACATTAGGATTAGTCTCTGTGCTGTTTAGAACTGTTCTAACGTAGAAATTGCTCTTTTTTAGTTATAATTTTCACGTCTCCCAAGGGTTATCAAAACAGCAAAGTTTATCAGCAAAAAAATCATGAAAAAAAAAGGGTCAATAATTCATCCATATAGTTATAAAGTTGCACGCGCCGATAGTGATAGTGTCAAGAAATACCCGTAGATAAGAGTATAATGACTTTTGGTACTACTGAACAATTTTGGTCTCTCGAGACTTTGTCACTTCGATAGAAATATATCGATATCGACTACTTTAACAGGTCACACTGGTCAGTGATTACTTTTATTGTCAAGAAGACATTTCTGCCTAATTTTTTTCTTCTTATATTATATTTTGTCCATTTCGTATTAAAACGAACACTTGAAAACAAACAAGGCATGTTATTCGCAAGTTCGGTAATTTTATCTGACATGTTAAAGCAGTCGATATCAATATATTTCTATCGAACTGGCAAAGTCTCGAGGGACCGCAACTGTTCAAGAGTGCCTCACGTTGGAACGAACTCATATCGGAGACCTTTATATATACGCCACCGATCCTAAAGAACATAATATAGCTCTTCATATTGAACATGCCAAACAATATAAATAGAAAAAAAAGAAAAAGAACGATACGCAATGTTTTCTAAAGGTACGTCTCATTCTAAGTTTGAAGGATACTTATGGCAAAGTAGAACTTGAACCGGAATATGCTAATTGAACCGAAAATCGGTTCCATACCAATTCCGTTTATTCGGTCTATCCTCGGACTCTAAGACATTTCTATTTTTTTTTTATTGTTTGCCAATGGCCTTTAGGAAAACTCAAAGGGCCTGAATGATCATTATATGACCGTGGCTAAGCATTAAGGTCTAATAGATTTTAACTTTATGTCCATTAAGCGTCTCGAAGAATGGTGGTCACGTGGAGCAAATTATAAACGTAATGAAAAGTTAGTATAACTGTGTAAAAGGGGGGGGGGTGGTAACTGCGGCCTTGACCTCACCTAGTAGTTGTTGTGGGAGGATTGAAGGATTGAAGGATATTTTTCAAGCCCAATTCCACTTCAAAGGTGCTCAGGGCTTGGGTCCCAATGACAATTTACGGGCTGCCACCCAGAGACTAGCGGGGACACCATGACTTAGCCTCAGTGGGTCACATTATACTGGCACCGACCCAACCAGTAGGGGCCCGGATTGTGTTGTTGTGGGAGAGTGGCAGGTTAGTGGCATCGGTCTGAATCAACCCAACATGTATAGACGGGCCAAACCGTCAAATGTAAACATTTCCATCCACCAGTGTTTTTCAATTTGCATTTAATTTGTTATAAATCACTTCAGAATACAAAGACGATGGTTAACTATGTTTTCAGTCGTTTTTTTAGACAGGCAGGTCCACCATTACAAACCAAGCTTGTCTGGACCATAATACCGAAGCAGCCACTAAACTATGGTATAGAGCAACATTTGGGCAGTTTTGACCCCTTGCGTGTAAATGACGTTTTTTAACGACATCAACTTCAAAGAATCACATAGTCGTTCAGTTGACCGTCCTAAACACCAAAGATTATTCGGTGACCGGCAGGTTAATACGATCAGCGATCCTAAGAATTATATCTGTCGAGGTAACGCTTTGTAGATCGTTCAGCTGGAAACTGTAATGATTCTATAGGATCAAGGTGACCTGTTCTTTAGAAAACCATGGAACCGCAAAAACGTTAGGAGACCTCGCGGGTTAGAGATTTTTTTGCCATTAATTCCGTTAATTTTTATGCTTAATTTTAGGTAGATTAAAGGTGTACGAGTGATTTGATGCGTAAATTGGTTTCTTATAGCATTCCTCGCTACAAACGAGGGTCTTTCTTAATAACAATTATATTTACATGTAAAGTTCTTCTTTTCATATCTAACTACAAGTTCTATGAGCTATTCAACATTACAGGCCTTTTACCGCGTTTTCTTGGTCGTGGTATACAAAACAAAAACCGTCAAAACTTAATTCTTTCACAAATTTTTCTAAAGTCTAATCTTTAGAGTACAGAAAACAACTTTCAATAACTTTAACATTTGAGTTGAAAGCTGTAAAGTTCATTCCCCGGCGAATACTGACAGATAATGCGTTCCGCCCGGATGAGTTTATAGCAGTCGTTACCATTGACTCTACGTTAAACCAACAGTATCGATTTGAATGCCACAAAATTGCTTTACGTGTGTAATAACGCGTGCTATTTCAAAGATCTAAAAATCTCTATATTAGTAAAAGAAAAAAAAATAAACTTTTGTGTTAGGGACCTCAAGAGAGTCCTAATAATTGATGTCCGGAACCGTCCTCCGGTCTTTTGGAAAGCTCACTTATATTATGGACACTTATATTGCTATTTTAACCGTTCAGTTTAACCTAGATAGTTATAAATCGATACTACATGCTTCACAACGTTTTCCCTCGATCCATCATAACATTCTGTAGACAATAGACTCAATGCCCATTATTACAACAGCTAAACAGCATCTCTTACAGGTATTTACGGTATTGCACCCAACTTTTGGAAGATATAAAGGCCTTAACCTAGAGTTCAGGAGATATCAACTAGCTCCAAAAGGCTTCAGACGGCTCCGAATGGAAACTAGTAAAAGGTAAAGGTAGTCCCATACTCGACACGAGAGTAGGGGAACAAGGAGCAGGGTCCTTGTTTTTCAAGGCACACGGCATAGTGAGGTAGTTTGCCATTGCTTTCCTCGCCGCCTTTACTTTCGCCGAGTCTTAAGAGACCCAGCTACCCATCAAGTGCTGGGTGGGCACAGGGGAGCAAATAAAATTTAGCCCGGACTGGGGATCGAACTCGGGACCTCTCAGATAGCGGTCAACCGCCCTACCGATTGCGCCACTGCTCACCCCTAGTAGGTCCGATGAAATCTAGACTTACCGTCTCACGTCGGGTCAAAATAATTCATTAAATTTCACTTTCATAAACGGCCCAATGACAACGTCCTTCTAGTTATGCCTCAATCAACCATTTTCACATATATCATTGGAATATGAAATGTGTGAGACCAAAATTACTTGATAAAATATCAGCTTTAGTAAGATCACCATGCTTGTACAAGGTCGGGTCATTCTGACCCATGTACATATTTTAGAGGCAAGGCAAGGCAGATTGACTCATGGGTGTTTGCTATTGGTCTCATAGGAGAGTTGACTTGTAGCAATACTTTTAGAGTTAGTTACCTTTATGATTCAGAGTTACTTTCCCTTTGTTTTATGTGAGTTATCTCCCCTTGTCATCCCCCTGAAAAAACCAGAAGTTCCTCGTAACCCTCAAGTAGCACTATATATTCCAGGCCTCTCTGTCACAGTTGATGAGCAGTTAGTAACTTGAAGAGGCAGATGCAGTTTTTTACAATACCTTCCCTCAAAGCCTGACAAGTATGGATTGAAGATTTTTTGGGCTGATTCTTTCCACTAAATGCTGTTCCATATTTGGCGACAGTTGGCCGCAACCCAACGGTGAACCTTGGCAGGAACACTACCTTACAACTTGTTGAGCCATTCTATCGTTCAGGACGGAATTAAACATGTGACAATTTCTTCACTGACTATGAACTGGCTCAAAAACTTAACATTGAGAAAATGTCAGTTGTCGGAACTTTGCGTCGGAACAAGAGATTTATTCCACCTGAGTTTCAGGACCAGGCACTAACACAAAAAGGAGAGCCAAAGTTTTGTTTCCAAAAGGATGCTACGCTTGTGAGCTATAAATCTGGGGCAAAAAATGGTATTCTCATGTCAAGCATGCACTCAGATTCAGCAATTGTGGTCAACAAACACAATAAAGAAATGCCTGAAGTCGTCAGCTACTATAATTCCACCAAAGGTGGTGTAGACACAATGGATTTGATGGCCCACACTGTCAGTTCAAAGAGACAGACAAAGAGATGGCCAATGGTCATGTTCTATAACATTCTTGATAACGAATCCATTGCTGCCTCGGTTGTGTACAGCACAAAGTACCCGACCGAACAATTCTCTAAAACAGACAAGCGTCGAGAGTTCCAGCTGAGCATCTCCAAAGACCTTATAATGCCTGGTATTGAAAGACGTCGGAAGACGCCAAGACTGCCAAAACAGTTAACATGTGCCATGGACTTCTTCTTGAACATGATCCATTAGCAGCAGACCTACCAGAATCATCCCAACCACTTAGTGCCTCTGCCATTCCCCGGGCTTCTAAAAGACCGAGGTGCGCCTGATGTCCTGGCAGATTGGACAGAAAGACTTCTGTGTTCTGCTCAAAGGGAAAAGTCCCTGTTTGCAAAGAACATTCAGTAGTCGTTTGCTCAGTTTGTGGCATTTAATGGGAGGCCTGAACAAATTTTTGAGTTTCCTTTAATGTTTTCTTTTTTTCAATTTTTTGTTCGCATTTTTTGACGAGGCATTACGGTTTTGAAATAAAATTTTGTGTTTGTTTTGTACTAAACTGCAAATTGTTGCTTTATCAGATCTTAGTTTCTTACTCTGTTACTCTTAAGTGTTTTTTGTATATATAAATGGTCCATAAAATATTCAGAAAAATATTTTCTCAATGAATCATGTATGGGTCAAAATGACCCAACCTTGCACTAAGTGCAAGAAATAATACAACTCTATTTGAAAGGGAATGGGTCAGAATGACCCGACCTTGTGCTCGAATAAAGTGTAACCATGTTGTACTGGTAGGGTTAATGTGGGCTCCGGGCGGCTCGGGACGGCAAACAGTAGGACCGATAAAATCTAGATTTACGGTTCATTAAAGATGAGATTAAGAGGGCTCCGTACGACCCGAGATGGCTTCGGGCGGCAAAGAAAGCCTTAAAAATAACAACAGAACATAGCTGTATGGCAGGCGATGATTCTCTCACTAAATACGCACCCTATATATAGCTAGTGTAACGTTCGTCATCCTGCAAAACCGTAACATTCCATATTAGCTAAACAAGAAAGGAGTAACATGGACAAGGCGAGTCATTGATTTGAACTGCAGGCGTTTTTTGTTTGTTTGTTTGTTTGTTTTGTTTTTCTGGGGGGGGGGGGGTATTAAACTAAATTGATCCTTTTAGTGGCTTCGTTACTCAGCGTAGTTGTGTTGCTACAAGAGCAGTGCCACTAATGCCCCAGCTGACCGGTACAGTTGAAGGCCCAAATATATGCAGAGTGTTACAGGCGCATCATCACAAATTTCAGTATTGCCTGTAGCCGGGTACCCATTTTACAGGTGAGTGGACTATAGATAAATTGCTTTCTCAATGCAACTGCAACATGGCAAGGTCGGGAGTCAAACCTACGAGTGCCAGATCACGAGTGCGGCGGGCTAACCACTTTGTCACGCTGCCCTTTATTCCACAAGCCGTTATGCGGACTTAAGTGCCAGGCATTCGTGATCTCAAAAGACTGTTATTGACGGCAATATAGCAGAACAATTTCCACAAAAATCTTTCCATTGTCTTTTGAAAGCCATTTTGGGATATTCTGAGCGTTTGCTGATGTTTTTTACGGTCAATCGATCGAAGAGGTTTTACACTTTTCGACAAAAAAATATTAGGCTGTAAGAACATGGTAGGTTTGATCTATTATTGATAGTCAACCAATTTCACAGTAACTTTTTAAAGACTCTCCTAGATTCAGTATCATTTCTTTAATCGTTCGCTAGAAGAAAAAAAATATCGGTCTTTCCCACGTAGTTTTTCTTTAAAAAGCCAAGACACATTCAAGTTAAAAACACTGGTGAAGACATGAGTAATTTTGTCATCACAACGCTGTTCTATTTCAAAAGTTTGACTTGCCCAAAATCCTAAGTACAGGAGAATACATGAGAAATCAGCTTGATGAGCCGGGGGCCCTTAGATGGACTTGATCCCAAACACCCACCAAAAGGTAGAGATCAAAGAACTAGCTTGAGGCAGAAACCCATGCATAAATGATATTTGTTTAGTACAGTAGAAACCTCCAGAGAAAGCATAACTATTGTTGGAAGTTTCCAACAGGTGAGGTTTCATTTTCCTTTTCGGATTTGTTCAATTTGAACTCATGATTTCAAGTTCATAAAGTTCAACTTTCTTAATTCGAAGTTAAATAATCTCTAACTTTAGGCCCTCAGAAAGTTTTCCTTCTAATCCCTAGCAGTTTAATTTCTCCAAAGCATGTTAGGCTCACGACAGGCACTCTCTGCACAAAATTGACACCCCAGAACCCACAGAGTTGTCTATGGCAAGAGGAATATGATGGGTTTTTCATTTACACAAAAGTGAGGTTATCAAGAGGAAAGTATAATCCTTAAGTATTTAAATCAAATTCTCGTAATCTTTTTCTTCATTCCCGAGAGATTCGAAAAATTAGGTTTCATTGTTTATTTCATGAACTTAGCTTTATAATGAATTAACACTCTGTTAACTTTGTCAACACGTTATGACAATGCTTTAAAAGGGGGGGGGGGATGTGTCAACTGCCCTAAAGCCAAAGTAGTTTTTTATACGAGTAGTTAGGCGGAACTTTTGTTTTGCTAATTTGCTAATCTAAATTAAAGGCTGTGATCGGGTGTGTGTTCTGTGACATTATCGAGATGATTTCCGCGACTGGTTTTAACAGTACCGACTTGTCGAGGTGCCTGGGCCCATTCGTTATCTAATGAGGCTATATCTGAGCTTCGAGTAATCGCGAAAGTCGATCCTATCAATTGGAGATACCCGGCACGTTGTGTGCGCTCTTATGAGACAAGCACGTATAGCGATCAATTGCATTAAGCTTAATTGTGTACCCCACGAAAGATAACCCAATCTATCGTAAGCTACTATGTTTTCTCGTTAAAACAAAAAGTAATAAAAAATGGTCAGTTATCTATTGCTGATGGCAGTCTCAAGACTTTTC
>BMAT01011649.1:71932-84226 GCA_019649035.1 Elysia marginata | reverse complement strand
ACAACAGTAAATGTACTTATTTGTCAAATAGATGAGCAGAAACAACAGTAAATGTACTTATTTGTCAAATAGATGAACAGAAACAACAGACATTTAGTTCAGACAACATTAATTTCATTACAGTTTGAAAACAAATATTTTGTTGATTCTAAGGCCATGGAAAATTCAGCAGAAGTGACAATAGGGTCTTGTTGTGTACTAGGTCTTAGAGTTTTTTTCTTTTAGTGTGCTGTAATCATTAATGCAGGTTTTTTTTTTCATATGGTGGCGGTTGCTCGCTGGCTAGCAGTTGTTAAGGTCTTTTGATTAGAATTTCTCTTTTTTTTTTCCAACTGAATCTTGCAAAACGTATAATTTGTTTTTTTTTAATCATTTCTATTGTAATCAGATCTGATTTTTCACAGTTTTTTTTCCTGGTAGGCCATGTCTTTCTCGTTACCGGTACTATTCATGTAGACTCACCATTTTAATTATTTGTATGATTTCTCCACTCTTAGCTTTGACTCTTCACACAGGTGATAGTAATTTTGATTTTCTTGATCTCAACGGACTAGCGAATGTAATGGAAACTGCTTCACTTCCCCGATTTTAAAATAGAATTCTTTTCTTTGAGAGTTTAGTTTTTTATAAAAATGCAGTATTATCCGGTTAAATGCACGGCACTCGGGAGACTGAAATAGCGTGCGTTTAGGAGACGCATGCATTTATAGAAAGTAGTAAAAAAAATAATAGATCTAGTTACTTCCCTTTAAATTAAAACGAGAGAATAAAAACCAAATTGTTTCCCTGAATCACACAAATTGAAAAGGTTAGGACAAGAACATCAAGACATGTTTGTCTTGCAATCTAGTGGTGTATCACCTGCTTGTTTACAAGCTCATTTGGCGAAGCAATTATCACATTGCAACCATCCAACCATTTGTTATTATAGGCTACCCTACAACAGTTTACGTTATTACATTAGCTGTCAGTGCGCTATGGGTGAGGTGCAAGTTTGCAAGTTGCATTATGATCATATCGCTTGTTGTGCTCTAAGGTCTACACAAACCATTCCTGCACCTTTTTCCACCTTTTATTCTCCATGCCTTTCTCTTCACAACCCTGCCCCAAGCCTCCCCAACCCAAAACGTGCAAATAAACATTAGGGTGGTGACAACAAAGGAAGATGAGAATCCCTTCTGAGTGATTCTGGCTTTTTCCGCACATCTCTGTGGTTGCCTGATCCACTAATTTTTACCGATTTCATGATTCATAGGGTGCGTTTAGACGATGTTGCGTGTGCTTAGGGTATACTGATCATATAGAAAAAAATCGGTCATAGCGATTTGGCGTTAGTTGAACCATAGCGTTCATTTATCTGACGTGCATTTAACCAGATACTACTTTAATAGCATCTGATCAGGGTTGATTGTGTGATGGATGATTGGGATGCAATGTCTTGCATCCAGGGCAAATGAGTAGGAAGTCGTACATTCTTTTAATGAGAAAATGCCATTTAAATGTTCATTTGAAAAAATTTTTTTCTGTAGTTTAATTAACAATAGAATTTTTTTGTTGTTTAATTAACAATAGTGTTTAATATCTCTCCACAAAATATTCATCATTTTATGAAGTTTTTGACGTTTGAAAGCTTAGGAAATTGCCGTGTTGAAAACGCAAAGCTTTTAAATTAAGGTGAAAATTGCAACTTATTCACCCTAGATGTAAGATCTCTAATACATGTGAAACAGTTGAGCTTGTAGCCTGCAGTCAAAATGAGGTAAGGTAGGGTTTTAATGTTGAAAGTTCAAACTTATCTGATTCTGAGACAGTTGAACATTAGCATGGTCTAAGTCTTTGATTTGTTTCTCAGAGTAGATTAACAGCCAAGCTGTTGTATTAGATGGCCCTTTGGTGTTATGCTCGAAATTAAATAGGCCTGGCCTACAATTGTCACCTTCGTTAAAACTTTGATGAGTAAAAGACCGGCTTAGACATATTTTAATAGTTCTAATTGGCGCCCTCTAGATTAAGATTTAAAATTTAAACAGTCACATGATTGTATTATAAATAAAAAAAACTAATTTGGTGCGGAAGTCCCTTACTATTAAACTTTAGGTATAAAGTCATCCTTAGTAGAAAAAAATGCAAATGCAGTACCTCTGATGGAGAGAACAGTATTATTGTTCTGACCTGGGGTGTTGTGGTTTTATCTTTTTAATGAATGTATGATACAGAATGCAGTATGCCACCAATGTATCGCAGAATAAGCAGGTTTAAATTTAAACTAATTAAAAGTTTTCAAGTATTAGCGTAAAATAACATTTTAACAGCTATGTTGTTTTACTTGGGTGCCTTACCTGATCTCAGCTGTTTAAATAGTCTTTCACCAATACTAAGTCTTAGTTCAGAGTATTTTACGCTTTTTGTGAAAGGGCTATAAGAAATGATAAGCCCTACATCAAGGCTGCAGTCAGCATGTTAAACAGGACTTCCACACTAGGCTGAGTAGTAGACAAGAAACACTCATATTACAGAACACCAGTGAAGCAGCTTAAAAGCTGTCTTGTTTCTTGCATATTTCTCTACATGTATACATTTATCTTGTGAAATTGATTTACTGCTATAGCTTGTAAAATATGTGGCTTTGACGTCGTGAGGACTTGACAGAAACTTGCCTCTCTGTCTGCCTTCCAGAATGGAACCCGTTGTGAACGCCAGTAAGCTGGACGCTTTGCCGGCTCTGCCACCAGATGGTACCCTGGTCAAAAAGGAGGAACAGTTCAAGGTCACTGTAGCTGGCCAGGTCAGTGATGTTTCCCGGTTGAGGTTCATGAACAATTATAATTTTACTGTTATAATAGCTGGTATAAATAGAATTCGTCTATAATTTCTTTCTTTCTCTCTATCTTTTCTTTTGTTTGTCTCCTCCCCTGTCTCTTTGTCTGTCTATCTCCCCTCTCTCTCCTCTGTCTGTCTCTTCCTCTCTCTCTCTCACTCTCTCTCTCTGTCTCTCTCTTTTTTTTTCACAGCATATTTGCTTAAAAGCTAAATCTGATCTAAAACAATAATAATCAAACAGAATGTTGATTCAATCCTATGTCCAGTTACCAAGCTGTGTAGCACTAGTAGTAGGTCTTACCCAAAACATGTGTGCAATTCACATTGCTTTATAACTTTAATTTTATAACCTCTGTTTTGTTTTCTGTTTATTGTTATCCTCCAGACTCTAAATGTACAAGTCGTCCAGATGATGAACAGCAAGACTGACGTCAGCAACGCCCTGACTGTCTTCTTCCTGCATGGAGCCGCATTCTCCTCTCAGAACTGGGTAGACATCAAAACTCTGGATCACGTGGCCAACTGGGGCTACCGCTCGATTGCCATAGACTTGCCAGGTAAAGGGGAGATAATTCTTTTCTGGAGTGTAGTTTGGTCTCACGACCAGTGCGGATGAGTCGAATGCCAGGAAGTTTATTTTGAGAAAACGCCTTTTAAAAGTAGATTTATTATATCTCTTTGTATCTATGTTTTCAATCAAAAGGAAATTTCAAATATATCTTAAAACCTAGATAATTTCTTGTAGTTTTTAACTGTCAAAGTTCAGAAAATGCATTGTTCAAACTATTAAGGCCTTTTCACTTTTCATTTGAAAATTGCGATATTTGACTCATTTCCACTGGTATTGATACATTTCTTTCTTTCTTTTTGTATGTGTGGGGGTTTTTTTTGTGGCACAAAAGGAGAAAATATGCAACATGAATTTGCAGCAAAAAAAATTCTTTGAAGTTTTAAAACTTTTTAAAGTTGACAAGTATATACTATGGTCACCATTATGTATAGTCATGTGCCTTAGTCAAGATTGCTGTAGTACAGTTCTTATGAACCTCCGTAAATTGTGTTTTCATATATCTCTAATGTTTTTGTGAGTTGGATTTCAGACATTGGTTATTAAAAAACAAAGGAAAAGAATAAACATTATTCTGTTTCGGACGAAAGCATGAAGGGAATCTATTTTAAGGTAGCGCTGAATTAGCTTAAATTCTCTCTTACCAATTTTTTTTAAATTTCAGATCACCAGAAACTTGTACTTTTCTGGAACTAAACACTCTTAACAGTTTTTAAAGAAAAATAACACTGTTTTATGTACATTCGCTTGTATCTTGTTTATGCTTTCAAAAAAAGGTGCAGTATAGTACCAGCATTTTGTTCTTTTTAATTCCATCAATACTGCTTTTGGTTAGATCTAAATTTTGTTTCAGTGTGAATATTATGACATTTTTGTTTTAGGACTGCTTTTTAGGACAGACAAATTGTAGCTAGTAAGAAATGATTGAAAAAGTCTCACATTCCCTGTTGATCTCTGCAGGCAAAGGAAAAACAGCAGACACAATCAGTACAGCTCATTATGTTGACTTCCTGTCAGCGTTCATCCAAGCAATGGGCATGACGAAGATTGTGATTGTTTCGCCTTCAATGAGTGGAGGGTGAGTGTTGGGAGTGAAGAAGACAAAGCACTGTGATAAAGATAATTTACTGTGGAATCCACTTAAGGTCAACCCTTTTAAGGGAAATTCTTGCTTAAAGTCAACACTGTTTTGCAGTCCCATTTTGTATTTCTTGCTTAAAGTCAACACATTTTTTGGTCTGGAGGTGTTGACTTTATCAGGATTTCACTGTATATAACATGAAAAAAGAATTAAATTGCTTCCCAAATGCTCTAATATGGCTTCCTTTTTTAGGTTAAGTTATACTCTCTTTTTATCATGTGTAGGTTTTTTTTTTTTGCCCAAGTCAGACACAGTCAGCTTTGACAGTTGGAGGACAGATGTTTTTTTACGGTTTCACTAATGTGCTGTTTTTCGGTGTCATCCTTGTTTTCCAGGTATGCTTTACCATATTTGTTCAATGATCCCAAGACGAGCACAGACCGAGCTGTGGGTTATGTTCCGGTAGCTCCAGTTCAAACCTCGGCGTTCAGGAAACAGTACCCTGAAAGCCAGGTAGGTGCTATGATACCTGGAGCCATGGCTAGATATTTTTTATACTAGAACAAAGGTCTAGTTTTCATTCAAAGGGTGAAGAGAAATTTGTTATTGTTATTCTTCATGTGCTGATATTTTTTTTCCTTGATAAGCATCGGCTCTGTGGCTTAGCGGTAAGACACTTGCTCAGAGATTGGGATGTGCGTGATTCAATCCTTGCCGAGTCAAACAAAAGACTTTAAAACTGGTATTGGTTGCTGATCTGCCTATTGTCTGGCATTATGGATCTAGTGTTAAATCTCGTCGGCCCAGTGTCAGGATAATATAACTGGGTGCGGTGTATGCAAGCGCTGCTTACATCACAGTGTGGCAGCATGCTTTCAATTGTCCCAAGTGCCGTCTCTGATATAACCTCAAAGTTGACTGGGACGTTAAAATTCAAACAATGAAACGAAACCTTGGTGAACAGACCTCAAATTTTTTAAAAAGTCACATAAGAGAAGTGGGTTTATTTGAGAGGTTTTCAATTTAGAAGTTCTACTTTTTTCATGAGATAAGCAGCATGTCTTTCGCCCTGGGTAAATGAGTCGGATGTTGCAATTTTCAGCTTCAAACGGTTTGCTGTTTTGGACAAGACATTTTTCTAGGGTTCCAAACGTGACAAATTTTACGAAGTTATCAATAATTGATGCAAAAATTGTGAAAATTATGATGGTGTCAAAATATGTTAAAAAAGGAAAAATAGAACTTTTAAATTTTCTAAGAAATTTTCTTAAAAAAATAGGATTTTGAACGTCCAACTCATTTATAATAGAGGCGAGACATAAAGAGATTCTTTCACCCATAATTCTTTTAAAAAAAAAACACACCATGGAGAACAATACTGTATTATTGTGAGTATCCTGCCAAGACTTTCATGCAGCTGTTTTGAGAAATCAGTCAGACCTCATGGTGTGTCCTTTTGAGCCAAGATAATGAGATAGGAGTACTATCAGGCATCGATTTGTTTTTCAGGACTCTAATAAGTCAATTACATGTAATGATGTATGTGATTATAGCAAACCACCTGAGAGTGCTAAAATAGAAATACCCTGGAATATGACCAAAAATGAAACGTTATGAAATGCGTTCCCCAGGGTGAGAAAGAACAGAAAGGTAGAATGATAGCCTTCATATGAATTCAAAACCAATAGCATCATGGTCTAGTGGTAGATGCTTTGCTTTGGGACCAAGAGGTCCAGGGTTCGAGTTCTGCTTTTGGCAGGTCAATGTTTAGTCCTTGAAAAAGACTACTTACTCATATTTCTTTGCCTCATCATGCATTAAAGGAGTAACAGGCTATACCTATATATTTATAGGTAGTCAAAGATCTTGTCAGTATGCTAGAGTGGTGGGCTTTATTTGCGGCTCCTCTTAACAGCTTATCTAAAGGCTAATGGTAAAAATTTGGATCTTTCAAATACTTGCTTTAATTTAAACTCTGATCATTCAGATTACCATTTTTGTCCTTCTTGTGTAACATACAATAACTCAATTTTTAAAAAAAACTTGAAAGGGGGGGGGTATTTTATAGTATTTTTATCCTTCTTTGTAACATTTTATTCCATTGATCTTCAAAAAATCGAAATTGAACTGTATATTCTTTTTTTCTTTATTTTTTTTTATCTTCTATTCTATCCAGCTACCAACTCTGATTGTGTATGGCACAAAAGATAGCATGGCAGAAACAGTCCTGAACGATCTCTCCCTCTTGCCGAAACACGAAGCTGCTCCCATAGAGGGCGCAGGTCATGCCTGTTACATGAATAATCCAGAGGCTTTCCACAAAGTGCTCTACCACTTCCTGAAAGGTTTAACATCCTAATCATCCACATGTTGATTGAATTCTGATTTTTAAAAAAAATGTTTTGCTCATGTTGCTTTGTTGAAAAAAAAATTTGATTTTTATAGTATACAATAGAGCTTGAGAGAATGAGAGCAGTGGGAATGAGTTGTGGAGATTTATGGGTTTGTTTGTTTTTTTTGCCCATGTTGCTTTGTTGAATAATAGACAATGAATTTTATCGTTTACAGTGGAGCTTGAGTGAATGAAAAGAGGAGACAGAGACACACAGACTGACAGACAGACAGATACCAAGATTTGACAAATAGACGGCCAATAGCAGGCAGTTAGCTGAATAAAAGTGGGTGAAAACATGATATTCTTTTCACATTACCAGTTAAATTTATACACAGCTAAATCCATGTAAAGGGAAACTTTGGTTTAAACGTTAAGTTCAACTCCGTTTTGCGGTCCTATTTTGTATTTTTTTTATATTTTCGGAAGGATTGAAGTCAAGCCTTGCTTTACCCTTACCATTCCTTGTCCCTGTCCACCAGGCTGTGCTATTCTACTTGCCAAGATCCCAATATACAGGGATTCTATGCCTTGTTATAGCTATAAATAACTCATGACGCCAAGCAATAAGGAACATCAGCCCAAGTAACTCTGGTTAGACAGGGTTAAGTTCAACACATTTTTTTCGGTCCTGAGGTGTTGACTTAATTAAGATTCCCATTTATATGAAAAATATCTCTTTGTATTGGTTCTAGTGTATATTCAAATGTAACAGACTTCCCTGAGTGTTAATGACAAGCTCAGAGGGAGGGGGGGAGGGACTCCTACAAAGAAAAGGGGGGACACTTTTGCAATACATTGTACGGCAGCATGGGTAGCTAAATAATAATTATGATAATAATAATAAGAGCATAATTAATTTATTTTTATAACACCCAACACCAATTCACCATGGCCGCGAGACATACGGTACGTTGTACAAGTTTTGTGTCCAGTGCGAATGAGTTGGATATCGCAAGTTTCACCTTCAAAGGTGTTGCTGTTTTGAACAAAGCATTTTTCTGAACTTCCAAATCTACAAAACTTCAAAGATTTACCAATATTTTGTGGGAACATATCAAAACTTTTTTTTGTTGATTTGAAATGGAGTGTATTGAGAAAAAGAAGAAAAAAGTGAATCTTGAAACAGTGCTTTCTCAATAAAGTATTTCCAGCTTCTGACCCATTTGCCACAGACATGAGATAATATTGTTTTTCTTAAGAGTGGCTGTTACTAAAATAGTTCTAGAAAACATGTGCTTGAATTACGCAAGTTGTTATCTGTGATCATTTTGAAAGTAGCAGTTAAATTTTTCCTTGCTGTGTACATTCTTTGTGCATCACACTAAGCTACCAATTATGTGTGACTGAGAATCTAGTGATGTGTAAATTATTTAAGTTTTTCTATTTATCTTTAATATTAAAATGTTTTGTGTTATTTCACCAGACTTCCTAAACTTTGTTAAAATCCTGTTTTTTTTTGTTGTTTTTAATGTTGAACATGAAGAAGAGAGTTTTTTTTTTCTCTCGTTATATTGGGTCAAAGAAAGTTTTCTCACTGTATGACCTTTGTTTTTATACATTTTTAGTATAAAATCAGTGTAGAAACTATATCTGCTTACAGTTTATGTAGACTTTGCTTTGGCTAGCATATTTAATCAGATTTGGCTTACTGACGTAGTAGGTGATTATTAGAGGATTTTGAAGCGTTCCATGTTTTGAAAATACATTTTATGTATCTTAAGTTCAGCGTGCTTGTGGAATGAAAGCCAAAATGTATTTTTCTCTTTATCTCTGGAATATATCTTCATGACATTTTTAGATTTTCTTTGTTGATGTAAATTTTTTTTATGTAATTCACATATTTTTCTGGGCATTTATCAATCAGCATGTATCATATTTTTTAACTGTGTGATATTTCCCACAAAGATTTTTGTTGCACCCCACAGGGTTTTTTTTTCCTGTTGTTGTCATATGCCATGGAAGCCTTTTTAGAGATACTGTACTGATGTTATGTTTTGCAGTCAGCTCACAAGAGTTGAACATCATGAATTTCTTTTATATTCTTGCAAGAAAGAGCAATTGTCCAATCTTCTTTACAATGAGAATAACATGAGTATTGAAGGATTTAGTAATCTCGGACCAACCATATGGTAGCTTCTTATTGAAAGTTTGACAAGGGGCAAGCACCATATCTGCTCTTCATAAATGTTTGCTGTTTCAGACAATGTATAAAATCAATGCCCAAATCAACCTAAGACTGAGAACCGCCAGTAGGAGTAAAATTGTGTGGATGGGTTGCACATATGTGTCTCGTATCCAAATGAAGTCGCAAGGCCTAGTTTTGAAATTTTGGCTTTCAAAGTTTAGGTGGTTTTCAGAGGGCAATTCTTTTATTTGAGGTATTGACAGTAAAACCATTTCTGAACTGTTTTAACCCCTGATTCTTGTTTAAAATTTCATATTTTATGTGTTTAAATTTCATTTTAATTGATATGGTTGCTAAGGTCGTTACTCATTTATAATTTTATATATGTCTAAACTTGTAAACGCAATTTCCTTCCCATTCTGAAATTTCACAGGTCCTAACCCTGCAGGCTTACTTTATTTAAACGGCTATAAATTCACACAGAAGGATAATAGAGCTGTTGTGTTTGTTGTATTTGAAATTACAGAAAGGTAACTTTTCTGTGATACCAAGATCTTACTTCTTTCCATTTTCGACTCTTATGACTCAATTTGACTGGTTGCTAGACATATATACATATATCTATATATACATGTATATTTAGTGTGACTTGTTTCAGCTAACCTCTGTCACACTCAGGCGTCATACAATTACAGTTGTTCAAATAATTTAAACCCGGATAAATCAAATATTAGTAATTTAAACAATATATTCAGATTATTGATTTTATCCCTCTTTTATAATAAGAACTGATAAATAAAAAAAAAGAAATCAAAGTTACGTTTTGGTCCTGTGTGGCTTGAAATATTTGTACCGACTGTATATCAATAATAAATTTTTTTGTGTAAATTTTTATACTCTATGTTAATAGTGGAGCTTAAAATCACTATTCCTTTTAAACGTTTCCTTTTACTTCCTTCATTGCTTTTACAATTACAATTTCTGTCTGGGGTGTGACAGGGCAAGGGGGTGTTGTTATTCTTGTTTTTATTGGTTTTTTTTTACAGTTTAAGTGAAATAAGTTGTTGGCTTATGATTATGAATGAACTTGGCCTACTTCTTTGCTCGAACTGAGCGTAGATTCTCATCAGTGCATGTACTGTGAAAACCTCCAAAATCGAAGTCTGATATTGATAACTCCAAGTTCTCATAACTGGAAGTTCTCTAGGTGTAAGCTTTTCATTTCTTCTTTTGCGTTGTTAGATTTCATCTCATAATTTGAAGTTGGTGAAGTTCAATTCTCCTAATAATATATTATATTCGGACTGCGATTAGACCGCAAAATTGTCGTTCCTGCTCGAATGCAATCGGCTTGAAAGAAGAATTTTTTCCAAAGGAGCGACATTTTGCCCCTTTATCCCATTCCAAATTTAGGCCTTCAGGTAATTTTAGTCCTGATATCTTCCAGTTTTACTTCTTCAAAGCATGAAAGATTGGTGAATGATAACAACTCACTGAAAAAAGCTTGCATCCCAGAACCCACGCAAGGGTATCTATGGTCCGTAAACAATTTATGCTTTATATTGTTTGCTCTGGTGAGGTCAGAGACAAAGATATTACATTTAGTGATAGAACACTAGAAGTGGCTGAGTAAAAAAACTTGATTCTTTGAGTATAAATCCAATCGTTTTTTTTTTCTAAGTTTTTGCTCATCTCAAATGGATTTGATTTAGGAGATTTCCTACGTCACTGTTGCTCCCTCTATCGGAAACTATATTATATAATTCTGAACCATGCAGATCGCCACCATGTCTTGATTTACGTTTGTTGGTATTTTTCTATGTGATGTGAAAAATGATGAAAAATAATAGGGGAATTTTTTAAAAAGTTGTTTTTAACGTTTATTTATGGAAAAAAGTAAGTAAAGTTCATGCTTCTTCTAATTTGAATTTGAATTGTTCCTTTTGTGTAAATCTGGGTAAGTTTGTGTTTGGAGCTGAAAATTTTAACTCTTTCATACCTGACCATACTTAGAGGTCTCACTATTTAAGTAAATTGAAAAACTTATCAAAATTTGTTTTTAAGTTAACTTTTGTAAATGCAGCCCTCCAAATTCTACATTGCTGAACCATTCGAAACTCAACAATCGTTCTTTTTAGCAATGACATTTCGTATAATGGTATGCTTCGAAAATCAGTCCAACGATTTTGCAACAGCAATTTTTGAAAATTGTCATTTTTTTCATAAATTCCTCTATATCTTTGTAATCTATAAAAAGGCACATCATGAAAAGTAGTAAAGGTAGAGTGATGAAATTCGGAACACTTCCATAAAATTAAAAGCACCCTTGCTAACAACAACCTCAGTTTTGTCAAATATCTTTAATTTTGTAGGTTCTTGGGCAATGAAGGGTTAACTAAATTTTTGTTCAACTTAAAAAATTTGCTTCTTTTATGTTGTGTTTTTTGCACTTTGCATAATTATACATGTCAACTTATTTGTGCACCTAAAAGCTGCTCCTGAAAAAAGAAGGTACTGGTTTGCTAGACAAATGTCTCACGTCCAGAGCAAATAACTCGGAAGTCACAAGTTCTGTTTTCAAGAAAACACCATATAAAGATCTATTTTTCTTCTTTTCTATCTATTTTAAATGAAGAAAAGGTTTAATATTTTTACACAAAATATTGATGATAATTTTTTGAATTTTTAAAGTGAGAAAGCTTAGAAAACGCATTGTTCAAAACAATTACGTTTTTTTTTAAGTGAAAATTGTGACACCCAACTAAATTCACCCCAAATGTGAGACATATGATAAAAAAGAAGGGCACGTGCTTTCATAGAGTACTTTTCAAAAGTTTAAGAAAGATTCAAGCTTTTTTTTATGCCGTCCCACACAATAAAGAGTATAAATTTCTAAACAAAGAAAAAAGATACTTTCAGTTTGAAAAAAATATTTCAGGCTAAAAATTGTGTGACATCATTTTGGCATCATTGTATTTCGATGTTTGTTGCTGATTTCTTAAGTGTTTCAATTTTTTCTCCTGACAGTGGCTTGAGGTTTTCTAATTACTAATGTCTGAAAGAAAATATTCTGTGATCAAAGAAAACTTATTTCTGCAGGTAGAAAGAGACTGGATAATGAAGTTATCTACATGTAATTAATAATAGACTAATCTTTTCTTACACGCTAGTATGACAGTGCAAAAAGGTAGAAATAAAAAGGTTGACCGAAGAAAGTATGACGTGAAAAGCAGTTTTAGAGCTTAAGTTTTGGCTTTATAGTTTGCAGCATAAAATGATTGATTGAAGGGTATTTTTACAAGCCC
>BMAT01011649.1:24832-39348 GCA_019649035.1 Elysia marginata | reverse complement strand
ACTGGCATCTCCCTGGACTGACCTCTCTCTGTCTCAGTGTGCTTATCATTGCTGGACTGCGTAATGCTTGTTTTTTCTGGTTTGCATGATTTATTTTAAAAAATACTCGATGAATGTAAGGCAAACAAGTTCAAATAAAAGTCACTTAAACTAGAATTTTGAGATTTTAAAGTAAAAATCTGCTATATGATACATTTTTTAGTACGAGTGTAATTTATTAAATTTTACAAATACTAGAAGTCTATTTTCTCGAAGTTTGAAGGGTATACAAAGCAAGGCTTGAAATCCAAGTTTTTTTTTCAAATGTGCCTATGTGACTTTCTCACAAACAGAGAACCAATCTGAGAAATGCAACGTACATGTACTATGAGTTTGTGAAACCGTAGTGATTTTTTTTCAAGTATTTGTTGTTGTTGAATAGAGCTTTAACAGTTCGTCTGCACCAAAGTGTTTTTAATATGTTTTCCCAAAATATCGAAATATAATGTTGTTTTTAACGGTGTGGAAAAACGTTTCGATGTGAGGCTAGATTTCGATGCGAAATAAAAGTTTAAAAGATGGTTACCAAAGATGATTGTTTCGGTAGTTGAGATAAGCAAAAAAATAGCGTTGTTGTTGTTGTGTTTTTTTTTTTTGCAACATACCATCCCAAAGAAAAGATTCCATTTAACATTGTTGCAAAACAACAACAAAAAATGATAAAAAAGACTTTCATGACAAGAACTTCCGCAGCAGCTACATAAGTGTTGTGTGTTTAATGTGTTAGTGTGTTTCTATGTATGATGGTTGCCTCTGGTGCGATTTGGATCTTTCCGTTTAAGGTAACAAGTCACTTTAAGGGGCTAAGGAAAGCACTGCACCATAAAACTTAAACCGATGTCTCTCATTCTATCCAAATGAGTCTTAAGCCACGAAGCCCGGTTTAGAGATATAAGTTTTTGATTTAAAGTTCAGTGGTTGTTCAGAAGTGCTGTTTTTTTTATTCTTTTATATTAACACTTAAACCATTTCTGAACAGTCTGTACACCCGATCTATGTTGAAATTTAATGCTTTATGTACAATGTATATTATTTTTATTGGTAGGATATGGTTGATAAGGACTTTACACCTTTGTAATTGTCTAAAGGTTTGAACCAAATGTTCTCCCCTTTCTGCTAACCCTACCGACTTCAAACGGTATAACTTTATACAGAAGCACGTTAGAGTTTTTTTGTTTAGTGGAGATGAAAGTAGAGCAAATAAGATTCTCTTTAGTACCAATATCTTACGGCCTTCCAATTTCGACTTAAGACTCGTTTTGGCAGTTTGCAAGTCAAATCAATGCGTAGTGATGGCATGGTATAAGCTATATTTCTATTTAAAGTTGAGCTAGGTTTCACAAATATACCAAGGTTAACTAGTAAACGACATTTTCGTTGAAAGCCTACTTCAATTCACTGCTCATTTTATCCCAATAAAATCTTTCAGTCGCTATGATTTTTTGTCCACAGCTATTCGAGCCGGTGTCAAACTTTCATGTACAACTCAGATACAGGGCTGTGCACTCCGGGATCCTACTTACAACCTCAATCTATCGGCACATCATTAGCACCGTCAATCACAGAGGGTGACCTTTTTGCGGCCTCTACCTGCAGCACAAACGACGGCTTCACCTACGTCACATCCGGTGATGAATCAGCTTGTATAATGGCGTCCGACTTCATCGCCAACTACGACGACGCCAACCAACACTGTCGCGATCTCGGTTCTCATTTATTTGTGGCGCCAAATATCGCGAGACTTCAACTGATGCCGCATGGAGAGTATCGACTAATTGGCTTGACGGATATCGATACAGAAGGAGTTTATGTGTGGCAAGATACTGGCATAGCCATATCGAATACTTATGCAACCCAGTTTTTTGCCCCGGGCGATCCAAATAACTGGAACAATGACGAGCATTGTATTTTATTCAGGGCTGGAGCAGGGGCTACAGGCGTCGATTACAGCTGCTCGGTTGCTGTTGCTAAATTTGTGTGTGAACGCCCGATATATAATCAATAAGACATTGTTTCAATGTTGCTGCCTTTTTTTATATATATATATATTATCATATACAGCATAACAAAACACACTTTGAAGTTTGCGGTTTTAACGCTATCACTGAAATTTACGTTCACATACTTGACAAAAAGACTTTACGTTCTGTACTTAACCAATGATAATAACCATGAATTATCTTGAAATTGTTTATAAAAGCATGGACGCATTTCGGCGCGAGTTGTGAAAACCGTGACTGTCATGAGTTATCTAGTTTGGCATGCAGAGCCTGGGCCCTAAGGCTAGACCGACTCTGTGGCCTAGCGGTAAGACACTCGCTCAGAGATTAGAAGGTGCGTGATTCGATCCCCAGCCGAGTCAAACCAAGGACTTTAAAATTGGTATTAGCAGCTGATCCGCCTAGTGTCTGGCCCGGTGTCAGGATAATGTGACTGGGTGTGGTGTATGCAAGCGCTCCTTACATCACAATGTATCAGCACGCTTTCATTTGTCTCAAGCGCCGTCCCTGATATAACCTTGTAGTTGAAAAGAGACGTTAAAATTCAAACAGCAAACCAACTTGTGGGATCCCTACACTAATGCTTAGTTTAGACTATTTCAAACTGCAGACCCGCCGAGTGTCTGGCTTTATGGATTTAGTGCTAAGTCTGGTTCAAAACCTACGACGAGTTTTGCATTAGTTTCAGAACGACTACAGTGTATCTTTTTTTATTATTTATAAAGTTGCGTGGACACATTTTGGTCCTTTCTATTTTGTATGCTTTTCATGCCTTGTTTGTGGGATGAATTTCTTACCAGTATCTACGAATGAAATATGTCATTTGGGACAGGAGTTAGGTATAAAAATTGCTTGTGGTACCAATACCTTATCAATCCTGAGAAATCTGCTATGACCCTAAGCAGTAACGATAGTAGTTGTGGCAGTATGCAGTATTGTGTCGCGGTAACAACAGTAGTGGTAAAAAGTAGTAGCCGCAGCAGTAGTAGTCTAGTAATTGTAGAAGTAGTAGTAGTAGTAGTAGTAGTAGTAGTAGTAGTAGTAGTAGTAGTAGTAGCAGCAGCAGTAGTAGTCGCAGTAGCAGCAGCAGCAGCAGCAGTAGCAGTAGTAGTAGAAGTCGTAGTAGTAGTAGTAGTAGTAGTAGTAGTAGTAGTAGTAGTAGTAGTAGTAGTAGTAGTAGTAGCAGTAGTAGCAGTAGTAGGCGTGAACCTGATTACAGAGGAAAGCCAAGGAAAAATAACTATAACCAAGCGTATTTTATACACAACATTACAGAGTTGTGTCCCTCGTTAAAAATGAGCATGGTTTGTTGTAATGGTAAATATTAAATAACTTGGAAAAGATATTGGGAAATCTGACAGAAAGTAGGCCTACGAACGTAATCAGTCATTCTAGATAGAAAACAATCGCACATTATCACGATTATTACCATGTCTATCTCTGTAATTTCGTGTGATCACTATTAAGTTATGCCATTGCAATGTGCAATTTGCAAAAGCAAAAAAAGCATTATTATGAAAAGCACATTGATTCTTTTTTTCCTTCTCATTCATAGTTTTTTTTAATCACCTTTACCATCAAGCTTATAACATCCTTAACTGTAATTAATATGGTACTAAGACAGACAACACAGCTTTTTAAAAGGTATTTAATATTGATGTTTTATTTGAAAAAAAAGAAGTACTACAAAGATAAAGGCGTACTTGCGGAAGCTACAATAACAAAGGCCTTTCAGCAAAGCAACAAGCAGAATTAGTAGTCGTTGTATATGTAGATCAAATAATATCGACAATGCTTGGACCTGCATACAAGTCTTGCCAGTTTCATCCAGTACCAAAATCGATCATAACATAGACTCATTTTGCATTCGCCTTGGGAAAGCAAATTATTGATTTACACCTTACTTAATTCGCTTTACAGTAAAATGAAAACCCGGTAGTATTTGAAATTCGTGGAATCTTAGAATTTTGGCGCCTTGCTGGCAGCCATACTTTGATAACTTCAAACATTAGTTGAACTTGTCCCGATGTATACAGGCCTGTTCGAAAAATAATTAGTGAAGTCTTGAGACTGCCTTCAATGGTGCAAGACTATAACCAAACTATTTTTATCAATGCTTTGAAAATTTAGCCAGTCCTACTTATTTTTAATCGATAAAGTGTAAGTATCGATATACTTAAACACTTTGCACTGTGCAACTGTGTATTTGAAACGATAAATCAAGCGCTATATAGACATAGTTGCGCTTGCAGTTGATCATATCAGTATTGTCGCAACTAACAAAAACATCAAATATTACTTGTTATGATATGCAACTCTTATGGCTCTTTATTGCGTAATTAGCTTTTGATTAGACCCAAAAAAAGACACCTTAATAAAGCACCTTTCCTATAGTTTCTTAAGTCAACTTTTTAGTATTTCAAAATTTTAATGTTCTCAAAAATTGACATATCAGGAAGGAAAGATAAGATAAGAAAATAAAAGATAATTCTTTTCTAATCCCTATGGGGAAATTCAAAATACATAGTGTAAAGTTGTATAATTACACACATAGTTTACATAACAAATAAAATGTACTTTAAAAAAGGGTATAAATGTAAATATTCAAACATGGGATGTAAATACGTTCGTATATGTATTCAAAACATGCGATTTTCAATATGGTGTAAATAATATGGTCGTATATGAACATAGGATTTAGATATGGTCAAATAAAATTATATACATGACAATAAGAAATGGTCTTACTTTATTCATAAATCTTTGAAAACAAGATTAAGCAGTCAAGAAAAAAGTTTTTATATTGAGAGTTTCAGTATCAATTCAATAAAAAATACATAATAAATGGATCGAAAATCATGGTAAGACTAAGAGACGGGTAAGGTGAAGTGGTGCTTAGTACATGCACTACGACTAGCATTATTGTTTTTATTCTGTTTCCCATGTCGTCTATTTCATAACCTGCTTATCTCTGATATTTTTCATCAATACGGCAATCCTGTAACTAAAAATAGTTCCCCTTGATGTACTGACTTCAGCAAAACTTCCCCTACGGTATTAGTTCCAATTTCCCATTTAAAGATATTCGTTTTATGTCTTCTACCGCGCTAGCTCTTTTTATTGGTTTAATACATACACACACATTTTAAATGAGATCAAACGGTTTTGTAATGAAAAAAATACATGTTTAAACAATGCAAAATTGTGTACAAACTGTTAAAATGCACAATGTCAATACAGGTAAAATACACCATGTAAAAACTATAAGGACGCATAAAAATTAAACAAAAAGAAACAAGCAAATTTTCTTCCAGTTACTTTGATGTCAACTCCCTTTTTTTCTATTTGATGTTTTAATCAACTAAAGTTTTATCGCCTTCATTTTCAAAAACATTATATTCTCGGGCATTAAAAAAAAGATATGATAGATTGTAAACGTACGAAAAAGGTTCATTACAAAAGGTGCATATCGCGCATAGAATTATGTTCCTGAATATTATAACTTAATTGAAACTATGCTAAAAAATAAACTACTGATATTATATTTGGATAGAGAGCAAAGATATAAATGCTAAGGCTTCTAAACTACTTAACTCCCAGCTTTCAGATTTAAGAGGATGCATCTATATGGTTCCAAGGGTGTACTGATCTATCTTGAAGTCTCAACTCTCTTTAGTTCTTTTCTGTTTGAAATTTAATTGTTCCATGTGCTCTAGATCCAAGTTTTATATTATTGACAAAGAGATCAATGTTTGCAATTATTGCCAATGTAGGCCTTATAGGCTCTAACTTCAATACTGAGTGGTGCATCTAGATAGCTAGAGTAAACACAGGTTGGGAAAATCTCAATGAGCAGCCGATTAAGGTTTTAACATCGATAGAATCCTTCTTCATTTTCCCCATGAAAGGTATTTTAAGTGAATTAGAATTTAGATCTAGATAGATCTGTCAAACAATCGAGAAACAATTCTGAGGAAAGTTTGAATCCGCTTTGAAATCATTTTATTTAGACTAAACAGGAAGTCAAAGATGATAACAAAAAATTCTAAATAAAACAAATGATGTAAACTAGCTTTACACTCCAGACAAACTAAAAAAAACTATATTAACCTTCTTAGTTTGTAGGCTGAACATTTTTTGCTTCATGCACTTTAAAAAGTTAAGATTCTAGATCTATAATTCTATTTAGAATAGAAACCAGGTCTAATCCAGCTCGGGGCTTAGATGTGCATGTTAGATAGAAATACAGTGAGGTGCAGAATAATATCTAGACCCACTTTTTCACACAATTAATTTATCAAGGAAGTGTGCAATTTAATGCCGTTCATCGGACGGGCAGCCAGCTATAATATAAGCGATGTTTCTCTATGTGGCAAGGCGGTGGGTGCCGATGCATCTATAAGTCGAAGGTTCGAATCATACCAAAGACAGACATTTCGGGCATTTCCACTAGAAAGAAAACGTCTATCCACTGCTTATTTCATACCTTTAAAAATCTTTCATTCATTGGGCACCCAGCTAGTATTATAATGATTACGTGTTTGGATTTACAAATTGGGGTAAAAAGTTACATGCCTTCAGCAAACATAATTTTTTGATTTTCAAATCAGCAAAATGTACGACGAAAAAGGCCATAATAATATTGTTAAATGCAATCAGTCATAATGTGATATTAGCTCCCTTTTAAAGTCTATGAATTCTTAAAAAGACTTTGCATCAACAAAGCTTTTACTTTAAACTCATTCTTCTGTGTAGACACAGATATGTAGCCAAATTAAGGAATTATAAAATTGAGCGTCCGGTATTACTCCAGCCCCCGGAATGGAGCTGGTGCCAGGTGAGGTTTCAATCGGAGGTTTCAAGAAGTTATCTTTCACAGTCATACCTTGCACCTCCTGACACCGGCCTGCCACTCTGTATAATATGAATGGGCTATGTGTTGGCAAAACTATAGGGACAGAGGCAGGCACCGATTTTTTGCAGCAAAACCATAGTTGGGAAGAGGAAGATACGCCTTGAAATATGTGAATGTCTGCATCTGCAGCAGACAGATCAATCATGCCTTTCTGCAGCCCGTGGGGACAATCCAAACCAGCCACTTTGTTCACGCAATAGGAACCTTCAGGCCAGGGTCGCTTCGAGCCAACTTCTCTAGATGATTCGCAGAGCAAGTAGTGTAGTTTGGTAGTGGAATTGATTGGGGTGGCTAGGTACATGTGACGTCCCCCAAAGAAGGTCACATCCAAGGGACAACCTGCTATGTGGGCAGGTATAGCATATTTTCCATCTGGCCACCCGGATAGTTTAGCAAAATGCTTCAAGAAGGCTTTAAACGTGCCAGCACCTCGGCCACCTGTTTGTACTGGGGAATTACGGTTATCAATCTCTCCGCTTAGATTTCCAACTCTTTCCTCGAGGGATTCCATCTCCACGGTTAAAAATTCAACGATGTTTTCTAAAGCTTTCATCTCACCAGTAAATGACGTAAAGTTCTTTTCGATATCAGACACATCCTCTGCCAAAGATGTAGACGTTTTGCTCAGCGCATTGTTCTCTCCATTCAGTTTCTCTAGTTTTTTATCGAGCTGCGAGACATCATCCATGAGAGATTTTAGAGTTTCGTCCACAAAACGTGAATGATTGCTTAATACATCAATATTTTCTGTGACAGAGGTGAAGTTCTTGGCTGCAGAAGAGATCTTCGAATGAAGAGCACCGATGTCTTTCTTTATAGAAGTTATGTCGACACTATGGTTGCCAGTTTTCTGTTTAATGTCTTTGTAAGAATCATCAAACGAAGACAAAAAATCCTCGTATTTATTTGTCCTTTCTTCGATACTCACAACTTCTCTCCTGAGATCTCGAAGGACGTCTACAATGTCATCAGTCGTCACATTCTCTTCCTTTATGACAAGCTCAGACGTGAACTCTATCGAACCGTGATGCCAGTTCTTATCGAACCCAATCAGCTCACACATGTACGTGCCGGGCGTTTCCTTTGTCGCGATGTCCCAAGTAACTTCCAGAAACGTATTACGGACAATTTGACCGATCTTTCCAGAGACCGTGACGTTTAGCGTTTTTCTTGGCCTGTCCTCCAGGTCTCTAAGCTCGGCGACCATGTTCCAACCCGCTGGCGAGTTTTTCAAAATTCGGATTCTGCTGACTTCCTCAAGACTGGAAGCGCCAGCAAAAACGTCATCCTCGCAACGTAACGTAACGTCTCGGGTTATGTAGGCTACGATATGGGCAGGCGAGTACGTTAACCTGAAAGGTTTAACGGACTCTGATTCGCTCTTGACCAGGAAGCAATAGCATCCCTGGATGAAGAAAAGCAGTGCTAGGCTTTGAACGAATCTCCCCATCTTCATCAGAACCTCAAAGTCATTCGATACTTTATGCATAATAGGAGAGGTTTCTTTCTTGGATCTCCCTTGTAAACCTGTTCCTTCCGTGCGGGCTACTTTTATACTGAAATAATTTAGAACTGCGTTACGTTTTAAACATGTCTTCTTCCTTGTCGTTATCTATAATGAGGTCAAAACTGAGAAACAAGGTTCTTCAAGGAAGCATGACGAATAAATTTTAAAGAGATAGCCTCAATTTTAAGCCACTCGTTTTAGATGAATAACAAAGAACATTTTAACCTTTCTTGCCCTTTTCGAAACTATCATCAAATTGAGATTAAATTGAAGTGTTTGTGCAAACCATGGAACAGGATGTAACAAAGTCCGTTTTAGGCGACATAATTGTTCATACAGGTTACTAAAAAACATTAACCGCGAAATTCTAGGTATAGGATCCACATTACAATCATATGATCTGCAAAGATAACTGTTCTTTTAACCTTGAATGAGGGTCATAATGACTTAATGACCGTAAACATGAAAAAACTATTACAAATCTTTATCCAGTAGTCTTCTTATCTAATAAAATTATATTTTATTTACCGAACAACAAAGCATCTTTTGACCCGCTGATACGATGGTTGTAAACAGGGCTTTTTAGCAGGGCTTAAATTACAGGGTATTAGGTCTAATTGACTTGGTTTCGAGGAAAACGTACCTAGAGCTAAATTACCATTATTTTTGCAGAAACTGCCTTTGCTTTTTGTTACCAGGGGCATAACAAAGGATACCTGACCGCTGACTTCTATAACAGACAAAGATTAAAACAGTGATTAGAAGAGTTTTTCTACGAGAGTTAGATTTACGATTCTATTATTCCAGACTCGTGACTGCTAAAGAGACGGCACTCACAAAACTTTTTCCACGATAGCTGGTTATTTAGCCACAGAGAACTACTGTAGCCTGTTTCTAACAGTTTTCTAGAAGCTTTTAAATTTTCAGTTGAAGCAAGTTTTATAAGCGGGATAGCGTGGCTCAGTGGTAGCGCGTCGGACTTGTGATCAGGCGGTCGCGGGTTCGATTTTCAGTCACCAGTCATGTTGTAACTGCCTTAGGAAAGCAATTCAGCCACACTTTCCTCAGTTCACACACCTGCAAAATAGGTACCTGGCTTGCTAAACGAAGGGCTTGACATTTGTGAAATATTAGTACATGTATTTGACTTTTGAGCGCCTAACAGGCAGCCGTATTGTAATACATGTACTCTGAAATGTGAGTTGAATTTGCTTTGGTGCGTATTGGTCACCTGGAAGAAATATATAAAGTCTTGAGACAGCCTTATGTGGTGGAAGACTTTCACCATATTTTTAAGACCAATAGAAAGTAAGAGTTGTAGAAAAGGAATGGAAATAAATCTTACACAATCAATTTCTTTTTAGTTGCAATTACATAACGTCTTAAATAATTTTTGTGTTTGAAAAGATGCATCATAATATCAGAATAGAAAAATTGCATTGTCCCTAGTCTTATCAGTATTTTTCCTAAATTATAGATTCATAATCTTATATGTTTTGCATAAGGAGTATTAATAGGGATAGTTTTGTATAGTTGGGTTGATAACAGCAATCTTGAACTCAGAGACTAAGAGACTTCAGTAAAAACAGACTTGGAGATCAAGAAGTTACAGCGACACGAATAAAAACGTTTATTCAACTATAAATGTCACATAGACTTTTTTTGGAGGTTTTAATTTTTTCGGGGCACCTTACAAGTCAAGAAATGACCACGTGCAAAGATATTTCATGTATTTTACCCTAGAAAGATAAATGAAGTTCTGAATTAACAACATACGTAAATAATATCTATTGAAAGCTCTTCGGAAAATCATATCGAAACATTACTGAAGCATTGAGAAGGTCATAGACACTTGCGTATTATATAGATAATAAAGTTTTAACCTGCAAAGATAACAAGCTGATTTTCTTATTTGACGATTGGGTTCAATTGCCGACAGAATTGGTTCTTATGGTCATGTCAAAACAATATGAAAAACACTTGAAGGTCAATGACTTTGTTTGAAGTGGCCGCCTTTATCAAATAAAGTCATAATGACATGTTCGATGCTTTGAATTTTGTTTTGTTTATAATGTCACTTTCTTCCTGTTTTTTGTTTTTCTGTGCTGCACTTTATGGCTAAAGAGGTGTAATAAAATCATCACAAGATTCGTTACAATCCTTAGAACGACCATCTTTACACGGTTTTGTTTTATTTGTTTTTTTTTTACATATTTTATTCATTTATTTATTCATATACATTTCATTAATCCCTTTCGGGAAATTTGGCTTCGTTATGCAGCGTAACTGTGTCGCCACAGGGCAGCGCCACTAATGCCCCAGCAGACCAGTACATTTCAAGGCCACTACCCTCAAAAGGCCAACTATAGGAAAATCGAAAATATTTTTCTGATAGCAATACATTTGTTTAAAAGCTTTTTTCTCTGTATATTTTTACACTATTATAATAAACTTTGGTTTTTTACTAAGAGAAAATGGCTAAACTTCATAATAAAGCATAAAAATTGCTTATCTTTTAACAAAATGAATAGAAAAATGCGAAAAAGTCATGGAATTTCTTCCGAATTTTCCAAAATGGTTGGCCTTCTGAGAGTAAACCCATATGCAAGGTGTTGCAGGCGCATGCCACAAATTCAAGAATCGCCTGTAGCTGGGTACCCATTTTACAGGTGGGTGGACTGGGAAAAGTTAGGGTAAATTGCTTTCCCAAGGCAAGTGCAACATGGATTGGTCGGGAATCGATCCCACGATCTCCAGATCTCGAGTTCGACGGAGTAACCACTCTGCAACGCTGCCCCTTACGTTTTGAAAGCCCCCTCATATACTTCAAGTTACATTTTAATAGCCTGAATATATAAGTTTTGATTTTTTTTTCATTCGTTTTTTTTTTGTGTGTCCAAATCTAATCTACTGTTTTACCCGATGGGTTAGTTTCGGCATAGTTTTATAGTTGGCATGCCTTACTGGTATGTTTCGTTTTCATTTTTGTTCTAATAGTTTGATCGGTGTCTGGTTTTTTTTTTCAATAAAGGGCTTTACATCAAAGTAAGTCATATCCATTCCAAATCTTGCCAAATATTTAAGTTTTCTTTTTCATTTTATATCTTACCCACCAGGAAAAGTAAAGTTTCTTATGTGTTACTCGTAAGTGTGTCTATTTTAACAACAAAAACAATTTTCCAATAAAAAAAAAACACCTTTCAAAACGCTTTAAAGAGAAAACTTCAAACAAGGTTAAAATGGCGTTTGTCAAATTGTGTCCTGAAACCCTTCAAATTTTCTTCGTTAGTCTATTAACCCTCCGCTTGACTGAGACGCAAGGGAGGCAGTCTTCTTATTCTCAGTCCAAGATGAGAGAAAAACTGACCTTTATCACCGCAGAGCCCCAAAGTGTTTGTGTGTGATGGTGTGTGGCTGAGCGTGTGCTTTTTCTTCTTAGTAGATTTGTTAGTGATAATAATATCCCTAATTTATCTAGACAATGAGAGAGGGGATGAAAGCTAACTTTCGTTTGCGATCGACATAATATTTAACACTATTTATAACCACGCTTTATCCCAAGTTGAAGGCTGTCGTTTGGACGTTTGTTACAAGGTTAAATGTTGACACCCTGCAGTAGTTTATTGATAAGGGACCTGAGGTCAACGTGAAGCTAAATTGGCAGGCAAATACTTACAATATCAGACAAAAAAGAAAACCAAACAAACAAGCTTCGTCTTTGCAGATCCTTGATTGATCATTAATCTAGGCCACCGCAGCGCATGCGCGTCACACCATCGCAGTAGATGTCACAAACCTCTATTATCTTTGGAGAAAATTTCAGAAGGCCGGCCCACTCAAAATGAAATCGACTATGTTCTAATTTTACCAAAACAAAAAAAAACTCAAATAAGATAGATAAATACATGTAGGACCCATTTGCTCAAATTTGTGTACTTCTCGCTGCTATGCTTGTTCATTACGGAGACTTAGTTTATACAATATGTTTGTGAAAGAAAGAATTAAAATATCTTGGCATACAAGAATTCATATCACAATTTTTTAAAGGAAAAAATGTATAGAACTAGAATTAGGCTCAGAAGCCACCTACCATTATTGGCTCTGCTTATGAGCAGATTTAAAGGTTAAAGACTAGTAATTAGCCAGTTCAGACAAGTTCAGCCTGAGAATTGGGCGTATTGGGATGTTTAATTTGTTTTGAAAGACTCACAATCTATTTTTTTAATTATGAAAGTAACTGGTCTTATCTAGCTAGTCTTTATATCTATAGGGTCTTGTTTAGGTTGAGGGTGTCGTTAAGACCTTTTTGTAAGATATAATAGTTTTTAATACCCTTTCGAGAAAAAAGCTGTATGATTACTTACTTATCCGAACCAGAAGTCGTTTGCGCTGTCGCTCTTCGACTAGACATTTGGGTATATAAAGTGGAAGTCAAGCTATATGATTTAATAAAATCAACTGCTAGTTGATAATGCCACTATCTTTGGCGAAAAGTTTGGTCAGAGAGAAAAAAATTAACAAATAAATTAAATTAACTAAGATTTAAAAAAAACGATCAAATAAATTTAACCCTGATATTCTCCTTTAGTAAAGCTAAACAAACGTATAAAGAAGGGCGAAGGGTTTTTGTTATACGAGGGACGTCAGAAAAGAAACAGGAAAATGGGGCATAACTCAAACAGCTTTAGTGGGATAAATTTGAAAGTCGCACAGCTTAAATTGTCACTCTTTCTCTACTTCTCAACGTAATCCCCATGGAGATCGATGCATTTTTTCCAGCGCCACAGCAGCGGATAGATACCCACTCAAAAGAAATCAAGGTCAAGCTGTGCACACCGATTCTTCAGTTCATCGACGAGGTCACCTTCCGTCTTGAAAGCCATGCCTCCCAAATGACGCTTCAAAACTCCAAACAAATGAAAGTCAGAGGATGCGAGGTCTGGTCTGTGGGTAGGATAAGGTAGAATTTCTCAAGCGTAGCGCTGCAGTCATTGCTGTATAAGGTTTGCTGAATGAGGGGTCGCAGTATCGTGCTGAAGAACAACATCCCTTCTCAAGAGTCCAGGTCTTGCGACGAATTGCATCTCTAAGGCGGTCAGGAGTGTTGCAGTATTGGGCAGCATTCATACACTGATCCTGTGGCAAAATGTCTTGCGCATCTTCATCCTCCTGTCACATTTGATGAGCTCGTCAACAAGAGTTGTGTTCTCCTCATTGGTCGACATTTTCAGGCGACCATACTTTGGCTCCTCATCTAGACTTGTTCGGCCTTCTCCAAACCAAGTACACCATTGATACACTCGAGATATTTACAGAACACCCTCACCATATGTTTCTGCTATTTGTTTGTGAATTTCAGAAGGTCTTATTCCTTTAGAAAAAAAAAACGCACAACAGCTCTGACCTCCAGCTTTGACCAGTCTTTGATGGGGATAGCCATCTTAGAATCAGTAGTGTTCAATAGTGCGTCCATCAATGGTGCTGAAACTGTGCACCGTGAAAGATAATATATTGCACTAATGTTTCCCGTTTACAGAGTTAAGAAATATAGATTGGTTCAAGAGTTATGTCTTTATTCCTGTTTCTTTTCGGGCGTCCCTCGTATTAGGAAAACAAGCAGCCTTTACTGTGAGAATGAACGATAAAAAGAAACAAGCCTAGTTTTCCTGTTCAATCTGCTTATAAACTAATAAATCAATGTATATCGCATTTTACCCGGCTCATCAAAAGTGCTGACCAGAAGGACGATCAATGAAGAATGAAATTGAAATGCGATTTTGCCGGAAAAGATTCAAAGGCACCAATGTCGCAAAACAAAGTCCTGGAATGCCACACTGTGCCTCAGTCGCGTTCAACAACTAGATTCACACGTCGGGGCCCCAGGTGGCTGCAGAAGCCATTGATCCTGATTCAGCTGACCTGACTTGACCAGTTGACTCATTGGAGCACGCTAGTTTCACTCTGGCTTCGGACATCAGTCACAGAATAGGTAATCCTAGGTGCAATAATGGTCTATAATAAGCCTATAGTATTAGGAGACCTAACACCTACGTTC
>BMAT01011649.1:5350-16270 GCA_019649035.1 Elysia marginata | reverse complement strand
CTTAGATTAGATGTATCATTTATACAATTTATCTGCATTCACACCAAGGCCAGCAGAAAGAAAATAAGTAAAAAAAAAAAATTCAGATGTGCTGAACTAAAAAATTTCGATGACATTTAAGTCATCCATACACTAAAGTTTGTTGAAGGGTTTCATGTGGTCTCAGATTTTATTGTACAATTTAGGTTTTTAGCTCAAAACTTTTTTTATCACTTAAAATCAAAGAAATAAATAGGGCTGTAATTCAAGACCTTGCCTTTAAAGAACATCTGAAAGTACACAGAACATCAAGAGGAAAAAATGCACACACCTTATATAAAGTCATAAAAGAAGCCATATACACAATAAAAAGAGGGGAAAAAAGCAGAGAAAGACCCACACCTTGAGATACTGAAAGAACCAAAGAGCCGTCACTAACCTCTGATCAGGGGACACCCTCAGCCCGACTATGTGACCATGCATCTCAATGCTGTGGTCAGGCTCATCCTGTTTAATGGGGTCACCACCGTTCTGTAGGTTCTCGATCACACGCGGGAGCAATGATCCACGACGAACAGTCATCTTGCCCTGAAATGGAAGGTGAGTGGGGGGGACAAACAAGACTAAGACGGGCAACCGAAAACAAGTGCCTACACTGTTTTTTGCAAAATAAAAAAAAATAATTAATCTTCCTTAAAGTCATTAATTCTTGTGTAGGTTGACAAACTTTATCAAACCTAACAGTTCCAGTATAAGATTTATTCACCTTTTTTGTAGTTTAGTAATTTAATGAAGCATAAGGAAAGAAGCAAGCATTGAATGAGATGAAAATACATGTTGCATTAAAGAAGCTTTACCTAACTGGCAACAACCCATGCACATTACAAAAGTTCTCTAATAAATACCATGTCTTGCAGACAGGCCAATGAATCGGAAGTTCAAAATGCTTATATTTGAGAAAAAGCCTTTTGATCAATCTTTTTCTGTTTTTATCTGCATTTTGATTGAACAGAAAAAGTTTTAATATCTGGATTATTTCATGAAATTTTTTGTGTTTCTAAGCTCAGAAAAATGCATTTCTCAAAAAAATTACATCTTCAAATGTGAAATATGGGACATCCGATTCATTCACCTTGGTCGCATGACACAGTAGAAATACAATAAGAATCTCTTTTAACAAACATTTTGAGAACATCAAAAATCATCATCTGTTAACCAGTGTAAATCATCACAGGATAAAGTCCTTTGAGTCTTGAGCATTAAGACTATTTTGGCTTAGGCCAGCGGTTCTCCATTTTACATTAAGAGATGCAAGCTAGCTTCCTTTTTCACATCATATAAACAACTGTATAAAGAAAAGTCACACTTGTGTATCTTGCAACAGATTCTTAGCTTTTTCTTGTGGCCTTTGGTTTTTGTTGTTTTTTTTATGTTGTTGCATGCTTGTAGAAATCTTTCATGCCTAATTATAAGGCAAAGTGTGACATTACCTGACTCTTTAAAATACTCAAACCATATAGAGTGGAATCAACTTAAAGTCAACGCCTTTAAAGGAATCTCTTGCTCCAAGTCAAATCTGTTTCACAGTCCCATTTTTGTATTTCTTCACATTTTTGTACAGGTTTGAGTGAACCCTTGTTTAAAGTCAACAACACATTCCTGAAATGTTGACTTTATCAGGATTCCACTGTGTTAAATTCATTAACTACTGACTAATTTGCTGCCTCAATGCTATCTTGTTTTAATTCCAATTTTGGCAAAATAAAAACCAGTTTTTTCTATCATACAAACAGAAGAAAAAATAAATCTATACTTTGGTACGGTATTTTAAACAGTTAACAATAAGACCTTTATAATTTTAACTTTATTATACCTCCAATTCAAATGATTGAGTTTTAATGTGTGCACTGAAACTTTTAAGTTTAAGAAGCTTTGGCGCAACTTTAAAAAAAATGGAAAAAGTACGCGAACGAATTAGGGTTGAAAATTGTCAGAATAAAGGAGACTAGGATTTTAACAGAAAGTTTCAAATTTGATATGTATAATTTCACGTTTTCTTAGATCATTATTAAAGCTGAACACAGTAGACATACCTTGTGGAAATCTGTCCACTTCATCCGCTTGATGCCGATTTTGTGTGGAGTGAATGTCTCCGTGCCCCAGGTATAGATAAGGAGTTTCTCTGGTGGTCGTTTACTGCATTTTTGGCGATGATGAGAATGGTGTGAACTAGGAGTATCAGCATGTGCCTTGTGCCCCTTCGTCCAATATTGACAAGGCCGGGTTGTTTGGTTAGAGTTCAAATACGGTTTGACGACCCTACCTGAGGACGGCCCAGGAGCCAGACACTGGTGTGACTTGGAAGCTACTGTCTGAGATCCACAAGAGGTTGTGGGGGTTGAGACTTTCTGGGCCCACGGCACCTTGTCACAACTTGCTCTATCTTTACTGCTTTTATGACGGGAAGGGCTCAGTATTGCAGAATTTGACTCTTGTTCAAGGCGACCTGCTTTCAAATGGTAATCCCTATCCCTTGCAGAACAGATAGGAGACAACGAACTGTGCCCACTGTCAGCTTCCAATGTGTTTCCGCCAATGCTTGAGCCTGCAGGCAAAGTGCAGTCCTCTTGTAAACAATCAAAATTTTTTTCTAAACCAGCACAAGAACTGGCAGCACCATCGATCCCATCAATACCAGAATCCTTTTCTATGCTGATGTGATCGAACTCAAACTCCATGTCCACAGAGTTGTGAGTGAGCCCTGAACTTTCAATACTGTTGGATGAATCGCCACGCAAACATGCTGTGGAGTCAAAACATGCTTCTTGTATTCTCTCTCGATCTGTACATATTCCCCCAGGAACATCAACAACTAAAGACTCTTCTTCACCTTGAGCGTTTTGTGAAACCTCACCACACAAATCACCAGTTTCAGCATACTTCAGTCCTGGTTTCTTCTTGAGCATGACACCAAGCTGACCAGGTTTTAGAATTGATACCTTCTGACTCAACCTGTCGCCAGCCTCGAAAATTTGGTCTGCATAGTCATCACACTGATGGGCACGTGAGTCGTAAGAAGAGCAAGCTTCGTAAAAAGTGAATAAATCTGACATTGATGCTCCCGATACGTCTTCATCATCTTCAACACCACTACTTTGCATGCAAACATCACCGCTGGAGGTTGAATTATGACTGGGGTACAAAATGGATGAAGCATTGTTCGAAGAATCTGCAGATTGTGGCACAGAAGGATGTGAAGCTTTGTAACTGCTTGAGTTGCTGGTACGAGAATGACACATATCAACTGAGGAAGCATGCATACTGTAGAAACAAGTATTCTCACAATCAGCTTTCATGTTAACCACTTGTTCACCTGACTTCAAACAGTCATAGAGTGTCTCCTTCTCTCCAGACGTCCATGACTTTCTCTCAGAGGTGGAGGCATTACAAAGTTTATGCGACATTTCATCCCCATCCTCTTTAGTGTTGATAACTCTATTGCATTGACCGTCATCAGAATCACTATCCTCATCCTCTAAATCAAATTCGTCCTCTGAAATTTCTTTGCACAACAGCTTGTCCAGCAGTGACGATTCTGAAGAATTTCCGCAAGGTATTTCACAACTGCATGGCAGACTTGCGCCATCAGCATCCTCTTGTTCTGCACTCTCAACCTGGGAATAAATTTAAAAAAGAATTACATGAAACAAATAGAACATTTAAAATTCTTGACCTGTTTATTCAAACAAACAGTGAAAAATAAAAGGGCGAGTAATAGTACGGCAAAACTTTTTAACGAAGCAGAAATTATGTTGATGTAAAAGCTCTTTCAGCTCTGTTTGGGGGAAGAGGCTGTAAAAATAACTTATTATTATTATTATTATTATTATTATTATTATTGATGGGTTGATTGGTTCACAATTTGTCTTCCAACCAGTGCGAATGAGTGGGATGTTGCTTTATTCAAATTACAATGTGTTGATGTTTAGAGCAATGAATTTTCTCTGAGCTTCTGCATGTTGAAAAGTACATGAAGTTATCAAAATTTTGTGAGGAGGCATTAGACTCCTTTGATTTAAAGCATAGAGAAGAAGAGGAATATATCTACTTAAAAAATGTTTTCACAAATTTAGTTTGCAACACCAAACACATTCCCGCTGGCCGTAAGACATATATCTTGTGGCCCCCCAAAAAACGTCCTCAGCTTTGTCACTCTGTAACTTCATACCTGATTATGGTATTGACATGACAATACACATTGAGTAAGAAAAACTATCCATATAAAGGTGTGCGGAGTTTGGAGCTTCTAGCTTTATTGGTCTAGAAGTTATTTGATTCTAGATAGCAAGCACCTCAGATAGGAAAAAAACAGAGCATGAACTCCAATGTAATTAGTTTTTCAAGTGGTCTGTAGAACAGCAGCTGTAACTCTTTTCCACCATGTTGCCATTGACTTTCTCACTTCCTCAATACTTATTTGTCTCCAGCACTCCTTCATTTTTGCTTTCAGTTCATTTTCAGTGAAGGGAATCAATCGCCTTATATAGACCTCAGCAAGCGATTCCCATGCTGCAAAGTTCATCCGATTAAAATCTGGAGATTGTGGTGGCCAGTCATCTTTGGCAATGAAATTGACTCTTTGATCCATGAGAAACTTTTTGCAAAGTAGCACCGTCTTGTTGCAGAATAAGTCACCTTGAGGGTAAAGTTTGTGACATGAGGGAAGTAGTTTTTTGTTGAAGCAGAGAGATGTAATTCTTTGAATTGACCTTCAAAGTTTTCACATCAAGGAAAAAATCTCAGTTTTGCCACTCCAGCACATGTCAGCAGAAACCATAACTTTCTGCGAAAACCGATTTGTTTTGTGGCAAAGTTGTTGCAGAGTGAAGTCCAACTTCTTTCTTCTGTAAACAACGTAACTATGTCTATTTTTGTCAATCTCTGGAGTGAAGGTGTGTTTTACCTGTGAAGATAATTTGCTGGACGTCTTTATTGGTAAACCTGTTCAGAAAGAGCTGCGATCAAAGGCGACTTTTCTCTTTCACACTTTCCGTTTTTCTGCTAGTCTGAATTCGTTTGTAACCCTTTAACTTCAGATCCTTTTTCACAATTTTTTGTACAGTGCATTAACGTTGTGCTCTCCGGGTACCCTCCACAGATTGCAAAACAGCCTTGGTGCAGAGGTCAATGTTTATTTTCCGTGAGTTTTAGTAACTTCCTTTAAACATCTGTCGTTTCCTTATTTATCAATTGATTTTGTTGATATTTCACGTATTATTGTAGTAATAGTTGATGCACCATATTACTGAAATTATATGACGATTGCACAAAAACCATCAGAGATATGGCGCTCCAAAGTTGGGGACGTTTTTTTGGGGGGGCCACCCGATATGTTTACAAGCCCTGATTATCAACTCTTCTGATTGGACCACAGGTCTAGAAATTACCCTTGCTCTGCCAAAATCTTTCATAATATAAAACAAAATAATTTCTGAAGCCCCACTAATATTGATTTTAACAGATTGCTTGACTTTGAACTAAATTCAAAACAAAATTTAAAGGCAAACGTTTTCCTTCAAAAGCTCCCCCCCCCCTATGTTTGTTTAGTTAACCTTGCAATTTCTCTTAGGATTTTTATCAAGATAACCAGACAGTTTTCTTTTTCATCCATCTTCTCTTTGGATTTTCTTCAACTTTCAGCATAAAAAGCAGATTGATTTTTCATGTGTGATAATCAGAAAAGCTTTTCAGAAGCTGGAAATCGCATTAAATGCTACTGCCTTACAAAGTTTAACGAAAGCCTCTGGGGAGCTGCAATATTTTGCTGGCGTGTTGGTTTACGCTATACAGTATATACTGACCGCCATATATATAGCAATTTTGACCACATTTTTACATACCTGTTCAGTAGATAAGTCTTTAGAAGTTAATCACAAATCAAGACAGGCTCTGGCTAATAATGTGTATGCCCCCTTTGGGCTTCCAGTACAACAGCACATCATCAAAGATGCTCCACCCCACCTCTCGTGTTCCCTAAGGCAATTTGCTTGGTATCTTTCACCGCTTCTTCTCCATACATGTACATGGCCATCAGCATGGTCAATGCAGAATCGAGGTTCGTCACTGAATATGACACTTCGCCATTGGATGCGATCCCATGCGGTATGTTCCTGGGCCCATAGCGTACGTTGGTGACGGAGACGCTGGGTCAGGATGGGGTCGATGTATGGGCGACGAGCACGTAGGCCAGAGGTAGATAAACGTCTTCTTACTGTGTTTGCACTTATACGTTGATTATTTCTTTCTCTTGTATGACGCGATGAAGCTGAAGCTGAAAGAAATCTCTTGTTCATATGATTTCTGACAAGGTTTCTGTCTTTTGGCTCTGCGTAGTGCACCTAGGCCTCCCAGAATGGGGTCAATCACTCACCGTATCCGTCTCATGTAGACGTTGTCTGACTCTGAAAATCGTCGTCTTCTTTTAAATTCATACGGAGGGAAACTTCACTGATAGGAAGACCTGCTTGGAGCAATCCTAAAGCACGATGGCGATCAACTTCAGATAAGCGTGACATTTTGTAAAAATAAAATCGTTAAATCCCAAAAATGGCGAATAATTATTGGGCACCTTGTTAGGTACCCTTGTGTGAAATTTTGAGAATCTCGACCACGTGGTTTTTCTACAAGCACGGATTTTACATTTTTTACAGGGTATTCGAAAATCGCTCACCTTGACTGGCAAACCACGCACGGGACTTGGGAGTGTGCTTGAACTCATGTTCAGATGTGTTACTACTCACAACACACAAAAAATCAACTCACCAACCTTTCTTTAAAGCGTGCATGGGCGCGAAAATAAGGAATGTCATGTTGCGTTTCTTTTGGCGGTCAGTATACAAAAACCCATCAGGAGATATTGACCGTTAGCATGTTTCACAGATGTTGCAGATTATATTATGCAGAGGTGCAAACCACTGGTCAACCGAATCCAGTAATTATAGACCGTAAGTCCAGTATTTTGTAAGCATTTCAGTACAATGTACATGTACTCTCAATGAAAACAAGCTTTAAAAACATAAAATATGTATGTTGACTCAAATAATTCAGAAGGTTATGGTACTTCCAGAAGGTGCTGGGCAAAAAGGTCATTCATTGCCAACAAAAGAACTATTTAGCTAGTCCAATTTATAATAATATGCCTCCCGTCCCCTGTGAATAAGTCAGAAGTTGAAAATTCTGTTTTCAAGAAAACACCATATAAAGGTCGCTTTTTTCTTCTTTTTCTTTATATTTCATTAATAAAAAGTTTTAACACCTTTCAAGGAAATATTGATAACTTAATGAATTTTTTTTTCACATTTGGAAGCTCAGAAAAATGCACTGTTCAGAACAGTGATGCCTCTGAATGTGAAAATTGCCACATGCCCCTCGTTCACCCTGGATACGAGACAGGGCTCAGCAGATTACTTCCCACCGGTCTTGGTTAGGTACTTACGTCGGCTACATTGATGAGTCGCACAGAGCTAGAGTTACAGTTGTGAAACCTGTACAGAATCATGCTCACTGACTCCACCTCAGACTCGACCTCTTGAGAAGCCTAGAAAAGATACAGTCCAGATAGGACGTTTTTAAACTTCATGGAGGATAAAATACGACTTTGAATCATCCAAAAATCTACTTATCGTAAAATCCATAATCTGAAAGAAAAAAAAAGTGTGAATCAAAAAAATATTTCAGTTCGAAATATTCAATTGTATTTTTTTTACTTTTATAAAGATTTCACTTTATTTTTTTACAGATATTTTAAAAAACTCTAGCATAAGTTAAGTAATCAGGCTATTGTGCACAGTATTATTTCAGTAATTTTGCCTAAATTAACTCAATCCGACCTATAGCGCCCGCCGTCCCCCAATTGGACCACAACCTTGTGTACATATATCGCCCGTCATCGCCCGATCGCCATTGCTTTTGTTGTGTACTTTTGGTAGCTTAGTAACCCCAGAAATCTTGCGGGCAATCTCGAGGAAACATCTTCTTCTTTTAGAGGGGATCTTAAGTGTTATTTAGGATATTTTTATTTTACTTTTGGTCGACAAACAAGCCAAAGCTGGTCCGTTGAAGTTGACCGTTTATCAGTAGTATTTTGCCCACATTTCTAGACCTAGATTTCACCTCTTATTCTCAGAGGGTGAAATATCAGGAACCCACTAAGCAGAAAACTGGCTAAGCCCTAAGTCTTTATTTGACACCCTCTGGAGTCATGATGAAGTGATGTTGGTTACAAAATAAGTTGTCCTGTTGTTTGCCTCAACAAAGGCTTTAACTTCAGTGCATCAATGGCTCTGTCAGAAATTTCTGATTTTTTTGGCCTTTAAAATATTGAAGTTATCAAAACATTGAAGTCCTAATCAGATGACAAAGACTGGAAGGCCCCTGAAGATTTTTGTAGATTTCAGTTGCATCTATGCCAGTTGCAACTCTAATCTTTATGAAGGACCAAATATTTGTAGTTAAAAATGGGAAGTTTGTTGTCATCAAAAAGGCCACAATTCAAAACAGGCTATTTTGAAAACCACTGAAATATAACGGATACACCAATTTCGATGATTTTTTTTTGAAATAAAAAAGTCAAAGTTACTATTTAGGAAAATAGGACATTAAATAGATAGACTTTTTGGTGCTGAGAATATTGCGCAATTCCCATTTTGTTTGGGTTCCCCCTCGTAAAATCTTTTTCAATTATCTCTTCACAAGTTAGGATAAAACCTTAAACTTTGCCAACACATTAAAAAATAATGTCCGTTTAACTGTGGACCTTGCCCTACTGCAACAAAAAAAAAGGCACTGTTTAAAAAAAAAAGTATTTCAATCCTACCCTCTCCTTGAATGTATAGAAAAAATGCAAAATGCTAAAGGTTAGGTTCAGTACTTTACTGAGTTGCATGAGCTGAGAGGTTTTAAATGACCCAAAAACATGGCATTGAGCCAAAGGCTAAAAAGGCTGCTGGATTAGAAACAACAACAACAAGTGATCCAAACTAAATGCCCTCGTTGCCTTTGACCGCACCTTGCTGATCCAGATTGCCGATATAGAATTATAGCCACCCATGGGGTATATAGTTCCAGAGAGGAGATGTTCATTGTCGTACCAGGCTCCAAATATGTCATGTGGCTTATTAGTCACACGGCTCTGCATCTCGAAATCATCTGAAGAGAAAAAAATATAAAATATTCCACCCACAATTAGATAATAATCATTATGAAGCTGACTGTAAGGAAAAGAAGGTTCAAATATATACATTATGGTAGGAGGAGAGAGAGAGAGAGAATTTAAATTTGAATTTTATTTTATTTTACAAGGGTAGCAAATCAGGCACAGTGCCTTTTTTCATTTGGCCGTTAAATATAAACATGATACTATTACATAATGAAATAACTTGAAACAATCAAATGAACTTTATAAATTGAAAAGTAATTGTAAGCTAAGCACAGTTAAAAATATTTTGATAGCATGATGAACATACTTTTAAATTAAAAAGTAACATTGTTAATAAACTCATTTAGCGGTGAGAGAGAATGATGATGGCGATGATGATGTCGTTGCTGATGTTGATGATGATGATGATGAAAAATAAAGATGATGATAAAGATGGTGAAAATGATAATGAAATATAGTAAAAATAAAATTTTAAAAACATTAAAAAGAAAGGATGACAACGATGATGATGATGATGATGATGATGATGATGATGATGATGATGGTGTTGGAACAAGAAAGATAGAAAAAAACATGTAGTAACTATATAAAAACATCAATTACAGTCAATACATAATCTTATAAAATAAAACACAGTAAATATTATGATAATAATAAGAGTGAGTGAGAGAGAGAGAAAGAGAGATAGATAGAGAGAGAGAGAGAAAGAAAGAGAGAGAGAGTGAGAGAGAGAGAGAGAGAGAGAGAGAGAGTGAGAGAGACTCTTACTCACCGTGAAATGAGACTTTTGCGAAACTGTTACTGTTAGTCTTTGTTTAATAATCTGTTCACATACCAATCTCAAATTCAAACTGAGTAAACAAAATTCTCAAAATATATTTTGGTTTAAACTAAGCTTTTCACACACAAAAAAAACTTTATTTCAACATTGGAAGACATCTGCTGAGGAAGAGATTCTTACTTTCTAAGTCAAAGATGGCGATCTCGCCAGATGTAGTGAAAGGTCTCCTGTACACGCCCGACACAAGCAGATTCGTGTCCGTCTCGTTAAACTGACTGAACTGAGTGATGTGCCAGCCAAACCGGCTCCGCATGTCCATCTCAAACTTCAGAGATATAGGGGAGGTCAGGCTGCTCCATACCTGAGGTTCGACAGTGTCAATAAATAAAGAGATATATTGATAGTAACATACAGCATGCGGTTAAAAAAATTATGACCAATGAAAAAATTAATAATTTCATTTCAACACACTTGGCCTTAAGGGGGCATATCAATGGCAGGCACATCAAACCTTTGATCTTAATATAGATAAAGAAGGCACATCAGAGGTTTGATGTGCCTGCCATCGATACATTGCTTTCAGTCAAAAACTTGCAGTAGTTCCGAAACATTTGTAATTCTTAAAAACTTTTACAACAATGACACATTTGCTGAAAATCCACATATCACAGCTGTCTTTCAGTGCTCAACCAGATGTTCCCGTCACATTGAAATTGATGAAAGAAAAAGTTTCATTGGTAAGAACTATCTCTTTGCTTTTTATTCCAACAGTTATACGTTATAGAGTAAAAACAAAAGGAGTTTCAGTTAAGCTTTGAAATGTGTGGCAAAGCTCTTCTTGGGCTTTTACATTCTTTTATCATTAGAAATAAAACTGATAACTTACTTTAACTATTTTCTTTCCGCCTGCTCAACACTTTTCTCACTAAATCAGTACTGCCTG
>BMAT01011647.1:86283-109608 GCA_019649035.1 Elysia marginata | reverse complement strand
ATTCCCAATATTTTTTCATTTGAAACAAAAATCAATTTGTAAGTCACATAAAAATCTAAGTATCTGTTATATTTCTGATATAATCAGAGCACTCATTTTTTCTCTTTCAACTGTAACATTTTTTTTTCTGAAAATCAAACACAATTTTCAACTTTCTGTCAAGATCACAATCGAAATGGGGAAGCCTCATTGGCCCAAGAGGGGAACCTAAGTCCCTCCCGTAAATTTTAGGCCGCGGCCGGGTTTGGTCGGGATAATTGGTTACAATGGGTGACCAGTGCAGATGTAGCCTAGTGATCGGGTGCGAAACTTGGCTGACTAAAATGATCTACAATAAAGAAATAGAACCACCTGAGTATGAAATTTATAAAAAGAGATAGACCTTGCGGTTATGGAGTAATCGCAGTCAATCAATTTTTTAAATTTTATATTATATTAAGCTAACGATCTGAAATGTGAGACTGACTTTGTGACTATAGAAATTGAAACTCTCTGTAGGCCCCGTCGACTCGAGGTTGCCTAAAAAGGCTAAATGCTTTGACCACCAGAGCAAAACGCACAGCAACTCGCCTTTGTGAGGATATCAAGCTTTGGCAAGTAAATACCATTCCTCAATAACCCGGATTGGTGGTGATGCAAACTTGACTGATATTTAATGGAAAACAGACAACATTTATAGTAAAAGGTACACACAGGTGATAAATGAAACCTTCATTAAAAATTCACACACAAAAACGAGACAAGCTTGCATCAAATAAGCGACTTCCCCACAAGAGAAAAATGGACAGAGTACTTGTCACACCACTCTACAAAAAGGCGATAAAAGCTTCAAATCAAAATAGTGCTAATGTTGTTGACATTGTATATGTTGCAAAGTAATGGAACACATCAGTCACAGCAACATCATTGATAATCTTGAGGCAGGTAACCTTCTAACAAAAATTTCAGCACAAATTTCGTAAAGACGGTCTTGTGAAATTAATCATGACACAACATGGCCTAAATGAAAGGCAATGAGTTGATTGTGTTCTGTGAGACTTTTAAAAAGCTTTGGATAAGATCCCACACCAGAAATTCATCAGCAAGTGTGAAAGATTATAAGGCGCCAGGAGATACACCTTAGAGTGTATCAAAAGTTTCCTGTTAGACACAACCCAACAACTTTTATTGGAAGGCATAACATTCCGATTCGGGGATGTAACATCTGGTGCATTCCAGAGCACAGTCATGGGTTCGTTATTATGTCTTATATAACTCAGGCTCATCTACTGTGAGACTCTTTACAATTACAGATGGCTGCTTATTAAGCAGGAAAGACAACCACGCTAATGATCCATCACAAATCCAGAAGGACCTTGATAGTCTGCAAAAATGGCAGGAACGGTGGCTAAGGGAATACATGTACAGTCCACATAAATGTCAAAGGTTTTGGGTAACCAACAAAAGGAAACCTATTAATCATAACCCATCATCAAACGCATGGGAAAATACTAGAGCTGTCAAGTTTGCCAAGTACATCAGCAACGACCTTCCATGGGTTAAACACATCGGCGAGATAACTTACAAAACTAACCCTCTCACATTATTCCTACCAAGAAACACCAAAGCATACTTTAAACATGTAAAAGAAAAAATGTTACAAAGTTTCTTGTTCGACTCTGAGCTGAATATGCCTACCGAGATTACAAAACAACAAACATTACAAGAATGGTCGAAATCCTTGTTTGGCAGGTATTACGACAAAGACGCCAGACAGCTTAAGTCACTATGATGCACAAACAACAAAGTAGATGCAATACAAAATGCAATTGATCCTTTACCATCAGCTTCAAAAACCAGGGGTCATCCCCAAAGTGCCCTCTTCACGGATCCAAAGCCATCAGCACTCTTTTTTTTTCCATCGACAATTGTGGTCTGCTATAACATACATACCATCTGACATAATGAATCACTCGATGAGCACAGCTGATTTAAAGAGAGCATACAAAGAAACAAAATTGTCTTAAATTAATCTTGCAATATGAATCATGTGCGAGAATAAACCAGGGGTGGTTTGCAGATCAATAGCAAAACAAGAAACACAAATAGTGCCCCCTTTGGGTTTGAAATATCCGCACTGGACTGTAACGTTGAACGTTTTTAAAATTATTCAATTTTCTACATGTATAATTATATTTTGTTTCTGTTCAAATGTCAAGTATTATTGTTTGGAATGTGATATGCCTTTAATTCCTTACATTAATGGTCCCTGATGATACAAACAATGTCATTTCAAGTTTTAAAAGGTTCAGCATTTCTCAAACACAAAGTCCCATTGATTACCAGTAGCTTAAAAAAATTTTTGTTTTTCAAATGAGATTTGAAGTCAACATTGAAACCAATTGCATCCATAAATTAACCCTTTAGGTTTTTCTCAGTATCCTGTATCATTGTTATTGATCTCATAAATTATGAAAACTTTTCTGCATGATGTGATATCAAGAACTGGTGCTGTAGGGGTACTGAGGCTTAAAGCTTAATTTCTCTTTACTTTGTTGCACATTATTGGATTGAATTTGCAATGTAGCTGGCTGCATAGGCCTACCGACTGAACTAACAAGTATTGATTTGAATTAAATCACATCCTTGACTAAACAAGAGCGCCTATCCAATGTTAACTTTTAAATACAGTAGTGTCTTGTTAAATGCACCCCATATAAATGCACAGTATGGTTTAACTATCGCCCAATCACTATGGTCGATTTTTTCCAATATAATAAGTGTACCCTAAACACACGTTATATCGGTTAAACGCACACTATGAGATCAGCAAAAATTACCTTTTAACAGAAGAGGGAGGGTAAATGGTGGACGGTAGAGTGGGGATGAAGCACAACAAGCGATGCAACCTACACCTTGGATGTACCATACTAACAAGTGAACTGTTGTAGGCCTGTGGATCATTCAGCCTGACCACGCCTACACCCCCCTCCTCCATTCCATTGCTTGTTGCCTTTGATCTATCTCTCATTATATGGTTGCAGTGCAATATTGCTATTCACATATATACATCAGCCAAAATCTTGATGTTCTAGTCTAGACTTTGTGTGGTCAAGGCTGGCGATTTATTATCCCCATCTAAATGGAGTAAGATGGTACTAGTAATTTATTCTACTTTTTTTAAAGTGCACGCATCTCCTAAATGCACGCTATTTGAGCCTCCCAAGTGCTGTGCGTTCAACCAGATACTACTGTAGTAATAACCTTTGTCTCACACCCTGAGTGAATGAATCGGGTGTTGGAAGTTTAATCAAAAGCTTTTAAATGAAAATTCATTCCCACTTTTCTCTTTAAAATGAAAATTCATTCACACTTTTTATCTTAATATGAAGTCAAAAGAAGTTCTTACATCTCACTAATTTTTGACAGATGTATGCTTCTGTCAACATCTAGAAGCTCAGAAAATCGCATTGGCTTAAATATCAAAACCTTGTTAAGTGTAAATTGCAACAAGCATCTAATTAGTGAGGCATTTCTTCTTCAATTCAAAACGACAAACCAAGCTAATTCTTAAATAAAATGAAAAAAAGTAATCATTTCCGTAGTAAATAGCCCCATAAAATTTGCATAACAGAAAGTGGAAAAAATCACAACAAAATAAGCAATTTAAAGTAATGTTTTATTCCTTTATTTTGCAAAAATTTGAAAGGCAAATGGAATGCATTTCATTTTTATATCACATTGTGCCATAAAAATTAATTTAAGTACATCTTTATTCGTTGGAACCAGATTTTCAACAAAAAATACATTCAATGAAATTTGTACAAAATATTGAAACAAATATAAAACAGACAAACAAGAGTACCGCTTACCTAACCCTGGCAGACTCACACTGCTTGTCTAGCTGTCTGCTAAGTTCAAATAAAGTACAGTATCTTTACAAGGGAGACAAGAGTCAGAAAGGGATTTATTTCCTTTACAAGGGAGGCGAGTCTGAAAGGGATTTATTTTTCCAAACTTAAAAGAAAATTAATACAGATCTAATGAAGTCCAGCTTTATTTGTATGCTTTCCTTGAGTGAAGTCATATTAAAAAACAGCAACAATTCAAGGATCAAATAAAACATGCATTTTTTTTATTACATTCAAATTGAAATTAAATTGCCACAGCTGATCTGATTTTGTGCGATTCAGCTTTTTTCCTAAAAAAAGCATGGCCCCTAGCAAATTCAGGCTTGAAAATTGAAGTTGCAAGTTAATGCCCTTTATTGCAACTGCAGTTGGAGATTATTAGATTGTGCACCCTTACAACTTAACAAAATTTCATATCAATTATTAGTTGAGTACAAGACCATGGCTTTACATAGCAGCCCAACACTTTAAACTGATGCCAGTTGTGCAAGTTTAAGAAATGATTTCAAAACATGCACAGGGAAAAACCTGGTAAAAAATTTTTCAACTATTTACTATAATAAAAATGTATGTATGCACATTTAGCAATACCTCAATGTCCTGTAGTTATGACTGTTTCAAGAGAAGAAAAGGTTTCAAAGACATATTATATTAACTTAAAAGTTCAAAATAGTTAATCTCTTAAATTCACTGCACAAACTTATCAGTTTTCTATAAAAAAATTTCAAGCATAAAAATACATGGCATTTACTAAAATTGTTTTCAAAAACTGTAACAATAAAATGTGGTATCAGGGCAAGATTTAAAACTAAAAAAAAAACCCAGAACATGCAAACATTCTTTTTTTTTTAAAAGAAACATTGCTTTTTACCTACAAGATAGATTAAAAAAGACATGTTTAAACTTGCAAAACAAATGAACCACTGACCAAAAAATAAAACATTATTTGTAGAAAACAATTTTGTAAGAACACAATTAAGAATTTAAGTGAAATATGTTTGACTTTGTATTCAATTCACGAACCTTTAAAGCATGTTTATATTCAGATAACAGAAAATTACATTATATTTACACAAACATACAAATTGAAAAAAACATGGACATGCAAAAACTAAAAAATCAAGAATTTCCAAAGTCCATTTGGTTCATTTTGTGCATTGTTTTACAAATAGATGAATTTACTTTTAAAGTAAAACACAAGTAGAAATGCACGTCAATAGAACAATAACAAAAAGAGGTTTGGCTGGGATAAAATTATACATTTACTTAAAAACAGTAAGCAGCTAAGCCATGTTTATAAATAAGTCTCTTGTGCTTCCAACACCTAAAAGATTCTCTTGAACTAGTGCAATTTACAAAATCTACAAGCGATGCCATCTAAATGCATATGATATTGTTCACCATAGTAAAAAAAAAACAATCCATATTCAGAAAGCTGGTATCACTATCAGAACCAACATTAGAAATTAGTACTGCCTCTGATAAACTGCTGTTCAGACGACTCTATCTTGTCTCACAAAACAGATATTCTGAAACAATAAATATTCCTAGTTGTGCTAGTAGTAAAAACATTTTAAAAAAATGAACTGAGTATGTTAACTTTTTTGAAAAGATATATGCCACTCTTGTGGAATGCTTGAATAAGAATGTTTATGATAACGTCAACCAATTCATTAACTGTTGTGTGGTAACATTAAATTCATATGTAGGCTGTAATATCCATCTGCTCCTATAAATAGTTGCATTAAAATGTTGGAATTGTCTCTGTCCTGATATATATAGAGCTAATGCTTTTTCATATTGTAAATGCAAATGCGATCAACCATATCATAATCCTGTCCAAAAAAAAAACAAAACAAAGAAGAAAGAAACAGAGAAGAAGACTAAGTAAAATATTCAACCAAAAGAAAAACAATAACGTAATTTGATTATTATTTCAATGAAAATAGAATCATCATTAATATATACATGTAATTGTGCCATACAATTTAACAAAACAGGTAGCTATATTTTAAGTATGTTTCTATAACATCAGATATAAAAATACATCCTTATCATACATTTTGTTTGCGTTTAAAATTTTACAGCACCATTTGAAGTGTGAGAGAGCTCCAGCAAGATTACAAAAAAAGGGGGAAACATTCAACAGACCTGTTGACAATTATCTCTATTGCAACAAGTTCCAAAGAGTCAAAATATGAATAGGGCAAAGTAAAACAATTTGTTTGTACCTATTTTGAAATAGCAAAGACACTAAAGTAATACATATGTCTTGCGAGCAGGGTGAATGGGTCAGATGTTGCATATTTCACATTCTAAGTTGCTGCTTGTGTTAGAAATTCATTTTTCTGAGCTTTCAAACGTAGAGAATTTCATGAAACTGTCAGACTTTTGCAGAAAGATATTAAAATTTTTGTTGGTGGAAAATGTAGAAGAAAGGAAAGAAAAGTAGATTTTTAAAAGATATTTTCTCAAATAAAGATTTCCGACTTCTAACTCATGCACCCTGGTCGCAAGACATGTGATAATTTCAACACAATTTTTAACCTTAAGAAGCTCATCAAATTCATTGTTTGAAAAACATTATTAGGTGAGAACTGTGAGTCATAACAGGACAGGTTGCACATAGCATATACTATCAAACTACAGACAGATTCAAGCTTTGAAAATACCTTTTTTTGTGCAAAGAGGTCTAGGCCTACATGCCTATTTCACCCAGTCCAAATAAGTAATCTGTCACAATATTTTTTCATAAAAAAAGAGAACATTTAAAGAGTTTATAATGCAATTCCTCTCACTGAAGAGGTTTCCCATGAAGTCACTCCGAATCATAAAAAACACTTTACCTTGAAAATTTCATTTTAAAGAAGAAGAAGACTATTACTGGAAATGAGGAAAAGTGCCAAGGCATTTCCACTTTGAGTTAACCAGGGAGACAATTGTGGTTCAAAAGAACTTACCCTATTATTTATCTTTAATACAGGCTTTACTTTCAAATTTCAGTGATATAAAAAATATAATATATAAATTTTCATTTGTTTCTTGGCAAAAAGTATAGTCTTGGAATTTGCCCTTGACTTATATTTGTTCTGTTGTGCTTTACTTTGGCAGCATTACTGAAAGTAAACAACACCTTGCCGTGCTGGATCTTCGTCTGTCCACTGGCGCCCATGTAAGAATCTGGCCCTTTTACATAAACTTCCAGCGTGTACGGGTAGCCTTTGTCTACCTTCACAGGCCGCTCAAACATCACAGGCAAGATTACTCCCGCACCTTTTATACAGATTGATTCCATGACAATGTCTTTCTTTTTACGTGTTAGGATGGTATCCACTGTGTATTTTGCCTCACCTTCCTTCTTTGGCCCATAGATACTAAACCCGTACAAATAAAGATTGTGGTCAGCGGTAAAAGAAATAGCATCTGCCTTGGAGACATTGTTCACCGCAGTGCCGCTTACTTCTTGCAGCCGTGTCACCTGCAATACAAATAGTTACATCATATATAAATAACTTAAATAAAAATCAATTTGTATCCTATTTACGAAACTGACTAGCAATATGATTAGCCTGACTGCAAAAGCCTGTGGTTTCTAAGACCAGTATGATTTTACTCATTTGCCCTATGCTTAACTCCACACAATAAACAGCAAAGAAATAAGAAATATTAGTGCACTGTGCACTCACATAACAAAATGAAGGTAGAATAAGTTCAAAGTCCTTGACATATTTTAATGTTTTAAGCATGCAAAATTCTGCAGTTGCAGAAAATTCTTTTGCCTAATCTTTTTTGCATGTAAAGAATTTTTAAAAAAAATAAAAATGATTAATTCTCATTAAATGCCTTCCAATCGAATCAAATCAACACATATACAGAAAATAAAATAGGCTTTAAAAAATAAAAAAAGACTTCATTTTAGAGCTGCTGAAGTGTAATATCAAATGTTTGAAACACTACCTGCTCTACATCTGCCCACATATTGAAGCTTGGAAGTCTTGAGATTGTGTGCACCGAAGATCTTGCACTTGTAGCCGCAGACAAAGTGCTCATTTTGTCAACCTCATCCATATTAGCCCCAGCTTCTCCCTTCCCACTAGGACTTGAGTCTACATAATCTGTTAGTACAGGGTATAATGACTCTGGTTCTGGCTTCTCTTCAAATATGTTTCGCGTTGTGACACTGTCCATAACATACCTGATGGACAAAGGGAAGGTGGGGGGGGGGGGGTAGAAGATATATGAATACCGATAAAGTACAGTCAGGCAAATTTAACAATAACAAAATTGAAATTACACTTATTTGATATTGCATTCTTTGAGTGCTTTCTTTCATCCGTTATGAAATAGATTGGTTAAACTGAGCCTTTCCTGTTTTATACAAACACCCCTAAATTAAAAAAAAAAAATCAATGTTTTACTTCTCTTGGTTAAAAAAAAATGTTTAAATAAACTTTGACTTGTGTTTATTGAGTTGAACTGTACATATACATATATAAAAAGAACAAACAAAAGTTTTAGTACACCTAGTTAGTGGCCCCTTTCATTCTTCTTTTTTGTTGGAATCTTTCATCTAGTTTCTGAAGTTATTTTCTTTCCTAATCTTCTTGCCCACATATAAACCAATACACTTTAACTGAATGATTATTTCAAATAGAATACAAATCTGTTCACATAATGCTAACAAAAATAGTATGCTAAAGAGAAGACCAACTAGGTAACACAGACTTGTACTTATGGGCCTGATTTTGAGACATATACTTGGTTTTATAAGATTATCTTTGAACTAATTGAAAAGAGTAATTGGACTTTGAGCAAACCAAGAGGAATAAAATCTTTTTGTAAAGTTCATTGTTTGCTCAAATTATACCGACTTTAAATATTATGACTCAGCTGTACATAAAATTTGTACAAAAGTAATGTTTTCTCAACATTACCTGAATTCATCTTCCCTCCAAAGTGTTCACAAATTACTATTACCAGAGTAAATATCTACACATTTCAGAACGTTGTAAACTTCATGTCAGATAAAATAGACTTGTGATAATTTAGGGATGCAAAATGATTAAAAAAGAAAGGAACCAACACTGGAGTACATGTAACTAGAATTCCAAAAGCTCAAATTTATGGATAACTCAAATCTATTTTAGGATCCCAACTAGCGTTTTTTTTTCCTTAGTCAACTATCACCTACCTCAAGTTTCTGAATATTTTGAACCAAATTAGCAGTTCCCAAGCCATCTGATTTACATGGAATGCACTGTAATTTACAAAAGACTGGACATTTTCCCAACAAATTTAAAAGAAAACGAAAAAGGCTGGAAAAACAAGAGATTTGCCATCCCTGAATAAACGAATAGGCCTATGCTACATTTGCTACTTTTCTAGCTGATTGTTCCACCTACCTGTGACTATTTTCATCATCTCTGTACACATAGAGGCAGTCATTGAGGGAGTCCATCAGATTCTCCATACTAGCATCCCTCTTTTTCTCCTCTTGGTGATTTCGAGCCCAGGTTTCTACAGCTTCTTTTTTCACTTTTTCATCAACATCCAGGCCAGGAAGGGTTAACAGCTGGTTTAAAGAAGAATATCAAGATGCTTTCTACAGATTTGGGCGTTTTTAACACATTTTAAAAGAACCGTATCACAAAATTATGTACAGGTGGAGTGAATGAACAGAAAAATATTTAAAACTGGTCACCTAATTTAAGAAAGTTCTGGCAATGGAATTTAGTGGAATTGTGTATAGGAGCAAAAAAAAAAAAAAAAAAAAGGAAAGGGGCCACCAAGATGTAGTTGGACCTATTATGTACAGGAATGTTTGCAAATGTCACTCATAAGGTCAAATGAAACAAATGGCTGAAGTAAAAAGATCAATGGAGAAACATGATTGCCAATTACATCTAAGAAGAGGAGGTTTTTCTATTGAAAAAACCAATTGCTATGCAGGGGACAAGTAAAAATATTACACAAATCATTTACTGCAAGGTTTACTTAAAGAAAAAATATTACGAAAAAATTTGTTTTGTCAATCAAATTTCCAAACTAGACTACTTTTAGTGACGACTAAAAATATTTGAAAGTCACTGAGAATATTTGCAACTAGGTAGAGCTAATTGTATATCATAATTATTCTTTTGAGGAGGAAGGCCATACCTATCATGATTTTTAAGATCAATGCATTTAAACTTTTTTCAGAGTTTGCTTTAACTTTTGACAAAAAAATTATTTAATACTAACAGAGGTAAAAAGCTATAAAGAATATTGTGGATGCATTTTTTTTAAAACCTTAAGTTGTTAAGGTATATGTTATAAAAAAAAAATTTTCAGGAAAAGAACAAAAAATAATGTTCTTTAACACTTTCTCCCCAGGTCCCTAAATGGCTGATCAGTTCAACTTTTAAAAATAATTTTCAGTGTTCATTTTTTGACTATATAGAAAATGATACACTCTCAACTTAAAATTCATGTAATTTAAAGTTTAAAACAAATTTTTTTGTCAGCATACTTGACGACATTTTGTAAACTGACCATCAGGTCAAGTCAATTCACCTTTTTTTCAACAACAATACAATGAGTTGGATAAAAAATAATTGAAAAACATTAGAGCAGGAAAAAACCTAAATTTATGACTGATTTTAATCATTTTTTTTTGTGGAATTGTTTCAGGAGAAAGGTTTTCAAAATATTTCACGCAATACAAGTTCCTGGGGCAACTTAAGCAACTCACAAACAAGTGAGGGACTCATTAGTTTAAGCTAGCTACAATATTTGAGAAACTTTAGAGTGAATCTTGACAATAATGACTGCGGTGGTAATGAATGCTTTTCAAAGAACTGTATTACGACTCTATACAAAAAAAATTCTAACCTCTCACCTGACTACTGATGGTTGTAAAAATTTTTTAGCTGTACCGAAATTCTGCAAATTTGCAATATAAATACCCAATAGTTTGCCAAACTACACTCACTAGAAGTTTAAACGGCTGGTAACTAGGAAGTCTTAAGGTATATTGATGTGTCACAAATCTTCGCAGTGTATCTTTTCCCAGATAAGTGTGAGAATGTGGTGACACAGCGCCTGGTTTCAACGCTGAGTCAACAAGTCTAGACACATTCATGGCTAGCGCATTTGTCTTTGTTTAATCAGATGGGTAGTGTGCTTTACTTTGGAAGGATGGGCGGAAAAGATGGTTGCTTACTTTAGGCTTTCTGAGACGGTCTAGCATTGTTTATGGCTATTAATAGTACCGCCCATTCAGTCTAAATCTCGACCTGCAATTAGCCTATACACAACAGGGACAAATCTAAGCAGCGTGTTGCACACCTGGTGTTGTTCACATGGATGTAATACCCACATCCACAAAGCCGGAGATTTAGACCTAAGTGTATTTTTTTCTTCCTGCATTTTTTCACTCTTCAATTGGATCAATTTTAGTGAGCTAGTAGTACAGTTTACCGCAGTCAAACAGCTTAATCTGAAAAAGAAAGGTGAACAACTAAGAATAGAAGACTAACACGATAACAAAGGAGGAAATAAGGAAAAGTCTTAACAACCTTAACAACAATAAAGCCCATGGAAAAGATGGTATTAATGCAGAACTACTGAAACATGGTCTGGACACATTAGACAAGCATATAACAAGAATATTTTTATATTAAACGAAACATTTAAGAAACATGAAGCACTAAACATAAATAATCGTGAGCTTATTGCTAACCCAAAGCCTGGCGAACCGAAACGTCCACCAAAAAATTTCAGACCTATCACACTGCTCAACACAATAGAGGCTCATCTCTCAAAAAGACAAAGTGGTTTTAGACCTAATAGAAACATATCAGGTGTAGCATGGGCAGACACATGGCTTGCTGCAAAAACCCTCCACATGACAGTCTCAATAAATATTACTGAAATAGACATGTTGACGGCATTTGATACTAACGATAGAATAGCTCTCCTCAATATTCTCAAAAACTTGTTGCCGAAGACGAGTTACGAATTATTTGTTTCCTGCTAATGCTATGCAACACAACCAATTGATACTAAGATAGATGGGCCAATGAAACGAAATTGTTCACAAGCAACGCAGGCACACCTTAGCCCTGAACTAGATAAATACTCCCAGGGAAAATTTCATATACAGACGACATAGACTTTATTGCATTGCAAAACATGGACATAGCAGAGGTAAAAAATATTAAAAAAAAAAAAAAAACTCTTTGTCGATATTAAAAAAAAAAACCCAGAATATACCACACTGAACTAAAACGAAACCACCTGGAAAATTACAAAAATTTAAAAAGTAGGAACACTCATAGGAGCCAGCGAAAGTCTCAGAAGAAGGAAACAGCTTCCCACTGTAGCACTTGCACAACTCCAAAACTGTACAGAGCCAGGGAAGTTTCATTCTCGTAAAAAACAGGGAGCAGTTTCAGACACTGCCAAAATCTCATAAAGTCGAATTCTGAGATTGTGCCTGATTTAAAGTAACTGTTTGACAGAAGAAATTTATTACTGCTGGTGTGTCCAGCTTATCTCGTAAATTATATTGAAAAATTTACTCTTAGGAAAAAATTCCTTACCTCATTCAGAAGCTCTCTTGAAAGCAGATCCATTCCTTGTGTTTTGAAAACGTCCTCAGCATTTTTTCTTATAAAAGACAAGACTTTTTTCTCTTCTTCAGGGTAAACATACTTGCGAAGTTCCACAAGAAGGAAGCATGCATAGTTTGTCTGGAAGTGGCATAAGATCATAACCAAAAAAAAAATTCAGAACAAAAAATATTTTTTCAAGGATAATAATAAAAATAAATGATATATTATGTAAAAAAAAAAAACAAGAAAAAATAATTCACTGAATGATGTGGGTGCATTGTGCAAATGCAAATTTATATCGGAAATTGTCAGGCCAAAAAAGATTATAATATGTCTCGCATCCTAAGGCAAATAAGTTGGAAGTCGGAAAATAAAAAAACAACAACCTTTAAATGTCTGTTCTTTTCTGCATTTTAAATGAGCAAAAATTTAACATTTTCCAAAAAAATATTGATAACTGTATGAAGTTCTCTGAAGTTTGGAAGCTTAGAAAAGTCTTCTTTAAGATCGCAACGCCTTTATAGGTCAAAATTGCAACATCCAACTCATTCCCCCTGAATGCATGACAAGGCGACATAGTTTTAAGTGTTATGATATAAAACATTTTTCTTAATCACATTCCCTAACCCTAAGTGACATTTAATCTATCTTTGCCTTCGAAGCATGTATGACAATAGATTACAAAACTGTTCTCTCATGTTCCTTGGGCTCAGGCTACAGCTAAGTGACCCATTTCTTTCTTTGAAATTAGAATTGTTCTGGGGGAGCAAAATGGGATGGGGAGAGAGAAAACAATTTGTTTCCTTTCTAGGAGAGATCATGACCCTAAATAATGTTTTTAAGACAGCATAAATTCATTACCTCCAGGTTGTTGTGAAGAAATTCTAGGCAGGCATGTTTGAGGGCAAGAAGATTGTACTGATCTGCACCATACATGATTCCGACAACCGTTTTCACCTCAAGCTTCTGGTCTTCACAATAGATATGCCTGTTGACATGTTGTAGAAATATAAACTTTTATGATTGAGACAAAAGCTCACAAAATACAAACGCAGTTTAATTTGATAAATTGTGCAAAGAAGCAGATGGTTATGATCCCCCCCACACACACACACAAACACACACACAAATCCCACTTAATTACCTTCTACTACATTAGCACCTCCCAAATAGTTGTACAAACTTGCCAAACTGTAAGATGGAAAATTCCAATGCACGTTTTTTAAAACCTTTTCCCACTTCTTAGAGAGAAAAGAAAGGAAAAAAGACAAAGAGGGGGTTTTGGAAAGGACTTGTTTTATAATTCTAGGAAATAAAATAACCTGAAGTTAATCTTCAATGATAGATATTCATACAAAAAAAAGTTAAAGCAAAGTTCTGCTTTCTGGTGACACTATAGAGAGTAAAGTAAAAATAATTATGAAGAAAACAACTTTTCTCACTCAAACAAACCTGCTTTATGAATGAGAATGAGTGATGTGACCTTGGTCTGCAGTTTCAGCTACATTGGACAAAAATTGACATGTGCACAAAATGATCATAAAGGAATTACATGTTATAATGATACATGTATTAGAATCTAAGCTTAGATAACTGAACAGTGACATTCAAATAGTCTATTCATCCTGTTATTCAAGGCTCATACAAATACCTCTCCAAATATTCCAGTTCATGTATAAGGTAAATCCTATAAGTAAATCCTATAAGGTAAATCCTGATTTCGCATTATTAAAACAGTGTTTGCCGTTCAGAGTAATGTTCAACATCATTCAAAACAGATTAACTTAAATCTGATTCCTTCTTTTGAGGATAAAACCTACTGTACCATATCTATTTAGTATAAGACGCTTATTCAGCATGACTAACCTCAGCATCTCCCAGAAACAGTCTCCAGGTATATCTGGGATGTAGATCTCGGACTTGGTACCCTCAGGGCCGTTAAATTTATGTCTAAAGACCTCACTGCGGGTCATGAGCACAAACTTGTGTGCTCCCATCTGTTGGCGCTTCTCGCCGACGATAAACATTATATCACATGACATCTGGCTCTCCAACATGTGCCGATTGCTTTCAACAACACTCTGGTGACAGGAAAGATCAAGTTTGATATTAAGTGAGGAGTAGCTTATTAAAATTAAAAAATATAGCCTTGAAGGCGGGACCCCTTCCTCCCACACACACACCTATCGTAATCACTAAAGCAGAGTTCTAGAAATCTTTGTTAGTTTGATAACTCTGCTTGGTCATGAATTCAGAATATGTACACACGATTGATGCATGCGATCTAGTGGTAGATGCTCTGCTTTTGCGCCGAGAGGTCTAGGGCTCGAGTCCTGCTTTCCACGGGTCTTAAGTTTAGTCCTTCTGATAGGCTATTTACACACATTTCTTCGCCTCAATCATGAGTTAGAACTTTAAGGACTACCCAACTTAAGGCATTGAAAGGTCTTGTCATTAAGCTAGGTTAATGCGTTTTATTTGCTGCTCCTTTGTGAGTTTAGAAGGTGATTTGGTTGTCAATGGCCTGTCAGGGAACCCTTGTAAAGTGCCTAGAGCATATTAGAGGTTTAGGCGCTATATAAAAACACTCTTTACTTTTTTTCAATTCTGCAGGGCAACATTCCATCCCTGAGAAAGGCTATTTACACACATTTCTTTGTCGCACTCCTAGTTGTCGTGTGAGCACCTTGCTATGGGTAGTGAAAGATCTTGATGAGTGTGCTTGAGAGATGCACTTTAATTTATACTCCTCTATGAGTTAAGTAGGTAATTTGCTTGGTAATGGATCGTCAACTCATTGTAAGGCGCTTAATGCGTGAGTGGACTTTCTTTACATTTTTTTATCTGAGGCTGTGACAAAAGGCCGTGATTCTGTCGGTGATGGTGGACAAAGTATTTTTGAAATAGCAAAGAAAATAAGACTGCCATAAAAACGCTTTTATCCTGTATCCCTTTTAAACTAGAACATTTTGTACTGTTGAAATTTACCTAAAGAGACCTTGCGCTTAAAAGAAATGAAGGAAAAACATTATTGAAAATCTGTCGCTTGTGAAGGTCGACAAAAATTTTGTCCTGCATCATAACCGGCAGATTGAGCGATTTTGAGTGTGACTTCTTTTTATTTCTTGACCGTTTTTTAATTGCTTGATCAATTCATTTAAAATTCAAACCAAGCATCATGATGCAATTTAAGAAATCACAACGTTACATCGCTATGACACTACTGTTACTTTCAATGTTATTTCAAAAAATACTTTGTTCCCCCTCACAAACAACAGATTCACGACGTTTTGTCACACATCTACTAACACTCACTATCAGGATAGGTAAAGAACCTTGAGCATTTCGATCAGCTTTATGTTAATCTATTCTGCAATCTCTTGAAAATACATACCTTATGCATATACTAATATTATAAATCGTGTCCCAAATTTCAAAGACAAGGACTTGACAAGCACTTTAAGTCCTGCCGAGAGTCACTTGTACCTAAATATCCCCATATTGTATTGAAACGAAATAGTTCAACAGCGCACATGCTGCGCTGATTTTGCTTTACATAAATTTTCATGGTTTCCATTACAGCGAAGCCTAAAAAGCTCTTAGTCTTATGTACCACGTCCTTTTTTCCCTTTCTATCTGTCATGGCTAACAACAACTCACGTGTATAATACTTCATGATTACTCTCTATGTTGCTTCATGGTTAGAGCTATACAGATCGGCTTTACCCTGTTATTTTCCCCTCTCAAATTTGTTGCTTCAATTAGGGAGAAGCTTACGTCCACCACAGGGTATGGAGAGAGGAATCACAGAAAGGAAGAAAGAGAGAGGGGGAGGGAGAGGGAGAGAGGGGGTGAGAGAGAGAGAGACAGACAGAGACAAATAGAGAGGGAAAAAAAGTGCAAGTTGTAAAAAGTTGCTTTACACTAAATCTATGAATTGAAGTTGTAATTAATTGTTTGACAAGTGGGTGTACTAGATTTAACCAAGGAAGAAAACTAAAGACATTCAAGATCTCTGCTTTAAATGTTATGCATCTCGCTGGCTATGTTAAGTCTCTAGTACCAGGGTAGCAAACAGGTTTTTCAAAGAGCTGTGAAATAGGACGAAGCTGTCACTGGTTGAAAGAGCAAATATTGGGAAGGTCTTGATGATCTTGGGTTTGGGCCAAGAACGAACCCCAAGCATTGCGCATTGCGTTGAATAAAATGCAGCAGATAAAAATATTTACGATTTTATGGTTGAAAAGGCTAGGAGAAAAATTGCATAAAGATAATGCCAAAACAAATGTTCATTGATAAAAGAAACCATTCGAGGAAAATTGAGGGAAAGAGAGGCAGCGGAAGACCAAAAGCAGCCTATCTAGACAAGATCAAGAACTCGACAAAGAAAAACAGCACAGAAATTTATACTACAATAGAAAAAAGAAAGGATTGGAAAGCTATATATAGGAGGCGGCAGGCAGGCAGACAGCAAACGTTTCAAAAACGATGCCGGGTAATTAGTGAGCCAGTGAGCGAGTGAATGGGGGATTAAACATAAACATTTTGTTATAGCCTGAACGTGGTTGGTGTGTCGGTTTTCATGGTCTCCTATGTGCACCTAGTTTGGTTGTAGGCCTACAGCATGTGTGCTAGCTATCACTAATCCTACAAAAAAGCAATCACTCTAAAAGTCCTATAAGACCTGCAGATTTCAGTGAGCATGCACGTGTAATTAGATTTAGCGATATATAATTACGCACGTGTTCAATGTTTGATAAAGTATGATTTAAAAAAGAAAAAAATTTGGACGCTAATAATGATATTTAAGTAAGAGGGCGTGCGCAACACAAGTAGAAAGCCTTCTTCAAGATGGATAAATAGTGCAATTACTACTTTATCCGTTTATATGCGTTATATTATACATTGCAAAGATTTAACACCCCTAGAACACCAGATACAATACATTAGAAACCAAGAACGAGCAAAGTCTGAACCATACCTGTACATATAAATGTATTTACCTTGGCATCTTTCCAGTCGACCACGCCACTGTCCTCAGAATTGTCAGATTTACTGGAGGCCTTGTCGACCTGCGGGTTCTCCTCCATCACCGAATTGTAGGAGGGCAAGGCTGACTTTGGGGGCAGGCCCGACTCTGTGGAGTCTGTGGTTGGGGAGGTTGGAGATGGCATATTTGCTTACAGTTACAGGCGTCTCGACCGAAATACAAGTCCAGCCTAGGCCGAGAGACTTAAGAGGATCAAACACTACTCTAAAGTGCAACCTTGGTCAAGGGATGAAACCGCCGGTCTCAGAACTTTAACCCAGAGAATAGTGCCCACTTCTGGCCGAAGTGAGGAGAGCTATTGTTATTGGTGTTAAGCTTGGTGTTGCACTTTGAGGTCAGTTTACAAAGAAAGTTTACACTGATACAGATCCAGTGTTAGTATCTATTATGCTGCCATTGTAGATGTTGTATATGGGAAGAAATTGGTTCCACTAGATAACCTGTCTTACAATCACTGCGTGGCTACATTTAACTGGTTACAGTGACAGATATCAATGTCATTCCGACATTTTAGAGACGCTCCGAAGTTCAATCTTGTTTCCTACAGCTGTGAGAAAATCTGAAATGAGGAAAAAAATAAACAATGTATAAGGTGAGATGAAAAACACACAGGTTGTACCGGTACTTTATCTTTGGGATCACGGATGTTGGTGTTATGATTAAAGAGTGCATGCGATTCAAAAGAAAAACCACAATAAACTTTGTGTTTACATTCTCTTTATAGCTGTTGTTACCTTTCCTCGAAGCACAAGACCAGATCGAACACCTGTCTTACTTCATCCCTGATTTTTTAATAATTATGGCCTTTAAGTGCACATGGTACTCTAAATGTTTCGATCTAGAGCCTTTCAGCTAGCTTATAGTATAATTAAGACATAATTAGTCCAAAAACGGTAACGTAGTTTCATTATTAGCTGAAGGTGTAAGAAACTGGTCCTCATCTAACTCGAGAATGTGTACTGTGGACTTGTTAATCCTCGCTATGAAAACACGTTCTGTATGAATCACCGCCCAGCAGGCTAATCAGGCAAAACGTGGGTGTGGTTTAGGAAACGTGTCAGTGACAATAGTGGTCCCAATCAGCCGTGATTACATTAATAATGCTACATGACTGTACGGTTGATAAGTCATAGCAGGCTAGCTAGATAAACATAAGCCTATAATCCTGCATACAAAAGAGATCGGAAGTGCCACTGGCTCTAATATTGACAAAACAAATTCACACCGACGCCATGTGATCTAAATAGCAGAGCAATAGGTGCCTAAAACGCCATGCGCTTCATTCCTTGCTCCATTTAACATGGAATTTAGTGCAGCGCGACTTGGGTTATGACGAAACAAGGTTTAAACTTTCATCAACTAGTATAAATAGTTATATTGGCAGTCTAGCCCAGCAATTAAGATCGTATACACCGGTACACATGCAAACAATATAAATGCAACATTAAATTTAAAAATCTTAACAAAACAAGGTAGAGTCCAAAACAGAACTTCTATTACTAAAGTCGATAAATTCTTTTAATGAAATATTGCCTGAAAATAGAAATACATAAGAGGTGGAAAAAGTAATTTCTATTCTTTTTATGTTTGTTTCTTATTGATATTGGTCACACCATACCTACAGTGATTATCAAAAAGCACATTACCTCTTTTGCATTCACACGATGATGTAGCCTGAAGTGAAAATTAAAGGAAACTCGACCAATCACACGGACGTAGGCTACCACACGCGCGGGACAAAACGATGATAGATACAAGATAGAGAAAGGGACAACAGTCACGTCTAAAAGATGCTTAATATAGAGTGGATTGGATCTCGTTTGTCATACTGTCTATCTGCTCTATCGTGAACCTGTACCATAGAGCGAGAGCGAGAGAGAGAGAGAGAGAGAGAGAGAGAGAGAGAGGGAGAGAGAGAGAGGGAGGGAGAGGGGGGGAGTGCTTCAGAACAATCAGATAAATAGAGATGTTCGGGCAGTGAGAGACACCAAGAGACAAAAACCGAGGATAGAGAGACGATAAAGACAGATTGAGATCTTTTCTAGAGGAAGTATGGCTGAAGGGGAGAGAGAAGATGAAAGAAAGCGAGAAAAGATTGGTAGGGGAGGAAGGAATTCATGATGTAACCTTTTTCTTCAATCATCTTTAAAATCAGAATGTAATTGTAAATCAATTCGAAGTGGGATATTAAAGAAAGGTTAGGGACGATAGAAAAGTTTTCTAAGTATTAAAAGGAGATTTCGAAACAACCTACTAGACAATTGCCTAGAACTATGTTCGTCAGAGAGCCTTATAGATAGATGTAATTCGCAATTTAAAAAAAAAGTTGTAAGCCATCTGTAAAGACCTTGATTGAAATCGCTTGTGTGCTTGTGTAACATTGTGTCACATTGCCTATTGTTAAGCAGTGGACTGCTGATCATACTGATTGGCATAACGCGTAATTATTGCAATCAGGGTGGATCTATTTATAAATCTGCATGACTTAACAAAGCGCTGACCTAAAAACATTGCTGTATCCTGACCATTATATAATCAACAGCTTACTAAGTTCTAAGCAAGACATGAAGTAGGGCACTTGTCAGTTAATGTCAAGCTGGTTACGAAATCCGCACCAAGACTACTTTTTGTCTTGCATTATTAAGCGAAGTGCAAACTTAGACGACAGGGGTGTTAAAGAAGAGATAAAGATAAATTATCGCCGAAGGCATGCCATCGTGGAAAAAGGCTCAGGCGAAAACAGTCTTGAAGACCAAGAGTTATGCACGACCATGCAGAGTCTATGAGAAACCAAGCCGAAACCTATTTACATACAAAGCAAACAGATTGGCTTAATTGTCCATTATTGGTGTAAGTCCTAATCGCTATTCAGGGTTGGGCTATGGGAATTCAAGCGATGCTGGTTGTTCGTACGTCTATCAAAAATTGTACCAACGTTTTTGTTCTTTTCTTTTGCATTTTTAGTAATGATATGCACATTATACGGATAACTCGTCTTTCCAACAGACTCTGTATTGTTAAAAGTCCCTGTTTCAGTCTTGCTTGTCTGTATGTTACTCTTATAAATTTGTGATGTGCTAACTAATTTTGTTTTAGCTTGTATGGTTTTGATTCTCTAATTGTTAATTTGCTCTACTTCTAAAGGTTTACCACAAGCTCAATTGAACCCGCCAAATAGGGTAGAGCACAGTCAAAAGATACTATAGCAGTCACAAGAGGGTCAAGAGCGTTTTATCTTGGAATGCATACTAGGAACAGGTTATATTGAGATAATGAAATGCGGTTCGCATTGTTCCAAATTTAAGAGTTAACCCGTACTAAAGATATCATTCTTTTTTCTGGGCTTGGTGATAAAACGCGTGGGTCGAATTGTATCATATGCACCCCAATTCTACCTAGATCTATACGTCTTAAAAAATTAATGGTAACATCTCATTTCGATATGTTACAAAAAATAAAACGGCTTACCACCTCACGAGACTGTAGGTTTCCTATGATTGTAACACCTTTCAGTCGTTCCAGTTTTACTGACAGAGGCACCAAAAAGCAATAATTAAGACGCAATGCAAATTATTCGATATTGCAGAGATTTTATACATGTAGGCCTATTACCACGTTTTATCACTATTCAGTAATTAACACTAGTTTGATGATATTTACTTTTTCAGTTCATGCCAATAAAACACACCGTAAAAATAGATTAAAATAATTTTCTTTGCTATGGCAATACCAGCAGTGCCAGTTTTGTGCAAATAACTTATTCAATAATAATATTACAGATTTGCAAGAGTCAAAAGAGAGACAAGCTCCATGCTATTCACGAAGGCCTGTTACTCTCATCGTACGATAAAATTTACTGGTCATATAATTATATTAATTCACATGTCGCAAAGAAAAGTTTAACTTACACACACAGTGGCTCAAAATTAATTTCTAGGTAATTAACGGCAAACTTCATGCACAGAGGACAGGGAAAATAAATTTAAGAGTAAAGCCAGAACAGGTACGTGTAATCTAATAATAACCATCACATTACTTTATTACATGTAGTTTTAATCTACGTTAGCATGTCTCAGCAATCAACGAGTTTCAGAGACAAAGTTTAGAACATTTTATTATGTTTGAGTCACACATACTGACTCAGACGGCTTAGTTATGCAACTCGCTAGACTGGTGCAAAGTGAAATTCAGTCCTCCTATTGTTTCGTTTTTTTTCCTTCTGTAGATTCATATGAAACCGTTGGCAGTCATAAGGAACAACTAGTTATAGATGCCCACTGCCCAACGTGGTGGAAACTAACTGTTGAGGTACGATACATTTTTACGAGGAAGGTATATATTTTAGCTCTAAAATAGGGACGAAACAAGTGGGCTGTCGGCTTTACACCTTGGTCAGACAAACCAAAAAACGTGTAAAATACTTACATAAATAGGCACAGCACTAACAATAAAAGAAAAGCAATAATATTATTATAATCAATATCAAATAATTATGTATGATGAGATGAAGAAATGAAATGTACCTAGAAATCTAGATATAATTCTTTCTATAGGAAAAAAGGGGGAGGGGCTTGGGGAACCACGAAAATCGTAACGGAATTACATAGTGAAAGAAATGAAAAAGAACTATCAATGAAAAACGAGAATCATTTACACCATGATGATGAGGTACGAGTTGATCGCATAGTGGAATAATAACGATTCTCAACTTCTTTACACAGTTTTTTTTCCTATGAATACTGCAAATCACAGCTAGATGGAACAAAACTTTTGCAATGAAACTTGCCGAAACCTCGCGGAAACGAAAAGAACTACTAAAATAGTAATATATTTTCTATTTATAATTATTCACGCGACACAATGATGCGACATCCAAATAAGGAAAGGCTTTGAACCTCATTTCCTTCCGTCTATAAACAAATATATTTACGGTTGGAGCAGTTAGTACGTCATAATATGACCACATCATAATCATTTTAAAATCTAGAAAAAGAACTAAGTCCAAAAGTTCCAGTTATGCGTGCATGCACATGTATACAAAGTTTACACCTTCCACTGTGAAGTGCACCTGCTTTTGACCTCGGTAAGATATGGGCCCTTCAGTTTTAACTCAGATAAATCCAAGTAACTTGTAGGCCTACACGCACACGGTCATACAGGGGTAGCTAGGCCCTACGTGAAATATTTCACAACCCACATGCCCTACCACGAAATCTCCAGTGAATCGAACTATCTCTCAGAATAAGCCTCTTATAAATATATATAGATAGACCTCAATGTGATCTCGACCCACTCCGCTCCTAGCCTCGCATAAAAACTGCGTCACAAAGCAAATAGAGACGCCCTTGCTATTTTCGCAGAACGATCACAAAATAGGCCCTGCCTCTACTAACGTGGTTGTGTGGAACCCGAAACTCTCAATTCAGTATGTCCCGAGATGGGCCAGGCATCTTTGTCCACATTATTCTAGCGTATCGAGGTAGGCCTACCGCACTTGCTTCTGTTCTTTAATAACGTTAAAGCAAAATTTTTTAGAAAAAACTTCTACAAGTAGATTTACTAGAGAATCAGACTTAACATCCTTTGACTGGTGAGACTGCAGACCCCACTTGCGCAACGAACCAAACGAACCATTCTGTGTAGCTAGCAAGGGGACTTTACCTGTTATCTTAAACTCAAAGCAAACCTGAAACCTGGGGGGGGAGGGCGAGAGAGACGACTAGACCTGATTTGAGGTAATGTGACATGGGAGTCTGATGCGAGGGGACATAGGAAAGAGGTACAAGTGTAT
>BMAT01011647.1:43337-69429 GCA_019649035.1 Elysia marginata | reverse complement strand
TTGGCTTTTCCAGATGTTCATCATAGATTTTAGTTTAGAGATTGCAATCGCCAATCTCTTTCTCATGTCTGGAGTTATCTTTCCATCAGCCTCAATGTTTGCTCCTAGATAGTTAAAGTGAGTGACATTTTCCAGTGCCTCGTTGTCTATTAAAATACTTGAAGCAGGGCTTTTGTCTGAATCCATTATCTTTGTTTTCTTGGTATTCAGGAGAAGATTTTTATTCTGGCTAAATTTCTTCACGTTCTGCATAAGTTCATTTAGTCCCTCAGTTGAATCAATCTACATTGGAAATTTTCTTCTTGATTCCCTGACCCATTTCATGTGCATCTGTCCTCAAGAATCTCCACGGCAAGATTTAGCTCAAAAGATAGAAAAATATTCAGATCACAATGCTAAGGGCGTACAAATACAGCTGACTATTAGTTTTGTATACATGGGCATATCCAAGCAGCAAAGTGTTATCGACAAACAATCAAGGCGAGATCTAAAGATTCTCCTGGGATTGGCAGACCGTAATACAAAAATGGGAAAAGACAATTGAGACAGAGATCTCATAATGAAAAAAAAAACCATTGCGTCTGAGCTGATAATATTAAAAAGGCGAACTCTTATAGCTTCAACTATCTGGTGATCAGAGGTACATGTGCCCTTTTTTCTTACAAGACCGCCATAGACTCTTCTGATAGTAAGACCAAAAACCAGAGAGGCCACATCACAATCGCTTAAAAAATGAAGAAACCTTCATGACGTCAGGGTGAAATGCATGGCCAGTGTATCTTCGGAATACCATCTGGTTGTAGCAGTATTTAAGACCAAGCTAAGAGCTTTTAAATATTTATTGCAGGAAAATCGTCGCACAACTTTGATGTACATGACCCAAGGAAGAAAGATAGGGCAAAGGAATTCCAGGTTAAGCTAAGGAAAGGGTTTAGTGTGCTGTCCCTGCTGCCTGAAGATTTAAAAGCTCAACGGCAAAGTCTGCGAGAGGTCTGGAACTCGAAGAAAGAATTGTTGTTACCGGAGACGTGGGCACTGATCGCACATAGAAAATATCTGAAAAACCACATCAACCTGGCTCAAATGTAAAAAGTAAAGCTGGAGCTACGAGCACATTGTTGGGAAACGGACCGGCAAATAAAAAGGAATGCTAGAAAGGGTAAAAGGAATTTTATCTAGGAGCTGACGGCGAGAGCAGAAACAGCAGCATATCATTATCGGGAGAGACTAGCGACTTCACCTGCCCTGTAAGTTCAAGGACGGGAATACCATCTATCCTATATAATTATAGTCTGTGATGTCATCCCAAGTAAAGAGAACCAATCACATAGAGCATGATGATTTCAGGTAAACATTGCAGACCTGCACCAGCACCAGCTACGCCAGACATCCCACCGCTTACTGAACAACTCAAGGACGATGAACACCAACCCCCCAACCAAGATTGAAACCACCAAAGTCATCATGCCTTTCAAGTCAAGCAAAGCAGCGGGCTCGGACGGAATTCCACCTGAAGCACTGAATGAAGATGTCTCCGGATAAAAAATACACCGCAGTTCTTCACCTATTCTAACACAAGATGTGGACACAGGAGAAAGCGCCAAAGGACTGGAAAATAGCCACACCTTAAAGCTACATAAGTAAAGAGGCGTTATTCTGCGACAATTGGAGGCTAATCATGTTGCCGATTCCAAATATTGGTGAGGATTCTTATTTGTTTTAGAGAGACTGAACACCACCTTCGAAACGACTCTCCAGGATGAACAGGCAGACTTCCGTCAAAATAGGTTTTGTACCGGTCGGAACTCTGCGGTTCAAAATACATGTTAGAGCAGTTGCTCGAAAGGCAGACTCCTCTTTATGCGATCTTTATCAACTTTCAAAAGGCATTTGACATTGTTGACAGAAATGTTATCTGGAGAATGATGATCACTAAATTTGTGGAGTTCAAAACTGCCCGTCATTTCGGATTCCTGCAAAAGTTCAAATTACTTAACGAGTTGATGAAACAGGATCATAATAACAAATCCTGTTGAATTAGAACTATGTTTTACCTTCTGCAGTTGAAAAAAAGCTGATGCAGAGGTCAAACAAGGTAGACGCACACCAGTAAATTTCCTTAAATAAAAAAGTTCTGTTGCGAATTCGATAAGTCGCAAAAAAAAAAAAAGTAAAAGAAACACGAGTGTTTTTTTTTTCTCTTTTGGATACCAACAGGATTGGTTGATAACATCAATCAAAATAATTTTCTAGGACAGATTGAATCAACCGTTCAATGGTGTAGAGAAAATAACTTAAAACTAAACGTTTCAAAAACTAAAGAACTGGTAATTGACTTTCGAAGGGCCAGGGGCGAGGTGCCACCACCCCCATTGGTTATAGCGGGGGACACAGTTGAGCGAGTTGATTCATTCAAATTCCTGGGCACCATTCTGTCTAGCACTTTAAGCTGGGAATTAAATAACAACAATTAAGAGAAAAAGGCCAGACAACGTTTGTACTTTTTAAGAAAACGTAGGTCTTTTAAAGTCAATAAGATGACACCTATTAACTTTTACAGAGCCACTGTGGAGAGCATCTTAACTCCACCGATTATTGCTTGGTTTGATAGAACAGCAAAAAAAAAAAGTACATTCAAAGACTGAACACAATATTGTTATAAAAGCACAAAAGTTAATTGGCGTGAATCTGCCATCTCTTGAAGATTTGTACGAAGAAATGTTGTCAGCCAGAACAGGAAAGATCTTGAAAGATGACACCCGCCCAGCAAGGAAATATTTTAGTTTTTCCCCCACAGGCGAACACCAAGGGCGTTCAAAGCGAATAAACGATTGGTAAATAGTTTAAATAGCTTCTTTCCTCAAGCTGTAAAACATTTTAATGGAATTAGAATTAAGAGATTATTTTAATTGAATCTTTTGATTACATGAAGGACACATAAGGATGGGATGTTTCGTTTAGTGGGATGTGTTGAGAGGACTGCATGCATTTTTTGTTCGCTATGACAAAAGAGAGGAAATGTTACACAGGTAGCGAGAGAGAGAGGAAGAGAGAGAGAGAAAGAGAGAACATTTCATTTCTTTATTACATGATTGTATTGGTAACTTGTAATAGCGTACTTTACTATAATATTAATAAATGTTTGCATCTATCAGCCTCACTGATCATTGCTTATTTTCAATACATGCACTAATGTAACTTTGTAGTAACTAAATAAACTTGAAATTGAAATTGAAGAAGTTATGGTGGAAAAGAAAAAAAAATAAGAAAAATGGGTGTATGGCGACTCAGTCTTCCTAGGTGCCACTCGCATCTCAGCTATCCGACATGAACGAACGTGTTGGCATATAGACAACCGGTTGGCACCTATTCTATCCACACTGGCCTCCCTCTTGCTAATGTTTCATAGTTTGTCTAGGTCCTTTTGGCCTTTGGGGGTTATGGTTAATCATTTGGTTGGGATAGGTCGTTAAATAGAATTGTAAGAAAAGGAAAAAAATTATAGATGGAGACTGTTCGGAGATATATTAAGACGAGATCCGTGTATTCCGGCAATGCAGTTCTATTTTGTAGAAAACAATTATGGTCCAAGGGGTAGACCAATAAAAACACTTCCAGTTGACTCGACTCGCTGTTCCGTCTCTTGCCAGAGGTTGGATGCTATGGTGCGTCGCCATTCTTCTCGGTTTAGAGCGACCTCACAACATTCGTTGATCCGTCTAGTCGTCGTTTCTTCGATGTTACCAAGCCAGGATTTTCTTTTCCTACCACGTTGTCTCTTCCCGTTGATCTTTTCCTCCATAATAGATTTCTGGAGACTTTGGTGACGTCGTATGTGCCCGTAGTACGCGAGCTGTCTGGTTTTTATAGTTTTCTATAGCTCCGTGTGCTTCAAACCTATTTCTTCCAGTACCTCTTTGTTCTTCTTCTTCTCTTTCCATCCTGGCCATTCTACGGTACAGCCACATTTCCAGCGCTTCTATGTTTCTTTCGAGACTGGCACTTAGTGTCCAAGTTTCACAGGCGTACAAAAATATCGACCATACGTAGCATTTGGTAAGGCGTGATCTGGTTGCAAAACTTATTCTGCGATTGGTAAGCAGTTTGCTCATTCTCGAAAAAGTATTTTTCGCCATGCCAATTCTCCTTTTCACTTCTTGGTCGGACCTTCCATCCTCGGTTATCCAATGTCCAAGATAGGTAAAATTTGCCACCTGTTCCACCCGTTCACCATCGATTTTGATGTCGATTAGCGGTATTACTTTTTCTCTGCTAATTACCATTGTTTTTTTCTTTCTTATGTTGATGAATAGTCCACATTTCTCGCTTTCTTCCTTTACAGTGTTGACAAGTTTTTGGAGATCATCTTCATTTTCGGCTAACATCACTGTATCATCGGCGTATCGCAAGTTATTGATGTTGATACCGCCTACTGTCAGACCAGGAATGTTATCTATTTTTCTGAAGATGTATTCAGTATAGAGATTAAAAATCGCTGGGGACATAACACAGCCCTGTCTCACTCCACGTTTAATCTTCACAGCTTCAGACATGTTTGTGTCTATCCTAATCTTTGTCCTTTGTTGCCAGTAAAGATTGGCGATGACAGCAATATCATTTTCATCTATATCTTCTCTCCATTATTATGCGAAGGATGTCGCAGAAGATTGAACGTGAAATAAGTGACAGACAAACCGGCTTCAGAAAGAATAGTGGTACTAGAGAGGCTATATTCAGTCTGAAGGTAACAGCTGAAAGATACTTGGAAGTACATAAAGAAATATTCGCCTGTTTCATCGACTATTCTAAAGCCTTTGACTCGGTAAAACATGAGCAACTCATAGAAATATTGCAGAAAACTTCCAGTTACTTTAAGTTAAATAACGACGTCCCGGGCGATAATATGGATTCATTTAACCTCACAGAAAGACCTGGATTTAATCCGAGACATTGCAGAGAACCGAGACGAATGGAAGAGCTTCATCGTGGAGATAAGAAGGGGAGCAGCCGCAGCTGTGCGGTTAAACGACCCGACAAGCGAGCGGCTATAATTCAAGTCAAGTAAAAAAAAGAGTTAGCAGAGCGTGGTTTCGATCCACGGACCTCTGGGTTATGGGCCCAGCACGCTTCCACTGCGCCACTCTGCTCATGTCATTGAGAGCATTACCAAAATATATATTCAAACTAATAATAAATTATGCACCATCTTCTTTGTTTTTCATAGTTTTATTTAGTTACTGTATTTGAATAAATATTTAGTCTGATTTGTAGAAAATTTCTTTAACGTGATTATTAGACCTAGACTCTACTAAATTCTAGACTCTAGAACCTGCAACCTCTTTGCTCAAAGGAAAAAAGCTAAGGATCTAAAATAGAAAGTCCCCAGCTTTTCTAAAAAAGTTGAATTGGGTTTCATGACGAATCACGATCTACAAAGCTAGATCTAAATATGTCAGTAAATGAGACAAGGTAAGCCTACTCGATCATAATTCAAGCTTCCAAAGATCCAATGCTGAGGCCTTGACTTGAGGTTACAATAGTTTTGACTTAGACAAGCGGGGTTTTTCCTCTCGTTCCAAGCTTGGTTTTTAACCTAACTCTAAGTTATTTAGATCTAGAATCTAGTAGAGATTCTGCTTTTGTCCCAGGAGTTAGATCTAGATTTCAGAGTCAGAGACTTCACTTGTCAATCATCGAATTCAACTTTCAAGATCAAAGGTGGTGTTTGCAATGGTTGGGTAAATTTATTGTTTTATGTTGTAATGCTCCAACGTTTAAATCATAAATGTAAAGAAGGCATAAGGTCTGCAGTTAGGTTCCCATAAAGAAGATACATGTCTCCTGTCCAGGGTCAATAGGTCGTAAGTCAGAAATTCTTCTCTTTCTAAGGCAGCTAGCTACAACATACCTCAGGATTGGGAATCGAACTCGCGACCGCCGTTGTAGCTGCCGAAGGAAAGCAATGTATCGACACAATTTACCTGAGTTGACCCACCTGTAAGAAGAAGTAGAAGAAGAAGAAAAAAACAAACCAAAATAAAAGAAGACAGCAAGTCCAGTTTTTTTAACTTTCCTTTCTAATTAGCATAAATTATTATTAGTCAGCGATTTTAACAACCGGCTGCAAATGAGATTTTCTGTTTATTTTCACCGGGGTCAAAATAATATTATTTGCATTTGCACCCCGGCTGCAAGTACTCACAGCACTGATAAAACGCCACATGAAAGTCTATTTTTTTCCTTTAGTCTCAATATTTTAAATCGACAGATGTTTTACTTTTAATATCTTTCCACAAAATATTGATAACCTTTAAAAATTTCTTGGACAAAACAGCAACACTTTTTTTTGTTTGACAATCTTTATAATTACTTAGTTTATGTTTATAAATGTTATCTTATACCCAATTCAGATTTTAACTGAACTCTGCAGTTTGCACATGATTATCAATAGGGCCTACATATTTTATAGGCCACTCTATAAATGCATTTTACACATTTCTTTTTTTTTTTTAAGGAAAAGGTGGTGTATATTAATGTAAAGTTACATGCATTGTATTTGTACATGCACTGTTTTATTAAAGTAAAGAGTAGGATTGATAAAGAGTAACTGCTTTCAGATAAGTTCTAAGATAGCGATGATCCATTTGGGATATCCTCAAAAAAAAAAAATTTTAACTAATTAAAGACAGATTTTTATTGTCATGAGTAAGTCAGCATTAGTCATAAGTTTTGTTGGTCTTTACAAAATATAATTCGTTCCTTTGTATTGCAAACAATCCAATTGAGTCAGGTGTCCGTAGTTACAATTATAAAAGCTGTCTTTTAAAACTTAAATATTGTTTTACACATAAATCTCTTTAGTTTGAATTGAGTCAAAAGAAACCAATATCTTTCCACAAAATGTTGATAGATTAATTTTATTCAATTTTTAAGGTTTGAAATCTTTCAAATATTAACGCCTTATAACATGAAAACTGCAATATCTGGTTCATTTAGACCGTTTGCAATACAAACTGCAAAGGAAATGTTTTCATCTATTTGTTTACTATAATTTACAATAATGAAAAACATTTTCTGTTGAACAGCTTGGAATTTCTGATCAAGAGTCACAATGAATCTGTCGGACGATATTTCCCTTGTCAGTGTTGTTCTCTTCATTGCTTCAGGAATTCTTGTAAGAATAAAAACTTAGAACCTTTTTTATTTTCATTTAATTCTAAGTTTTTGTAGACAAAGGGTGGATGTCCGAAATTCAGTAATTGAATCTTAAAATTGGTTAAATAAGTAACTGGGAAGAAACAAAATTAATTTTTTTCAGTGCTCTTATGAGTGCTAACTAAATTTTGGAAGAGTTCATAGATGTTTTCTTTTCAAATCTTTGCAGCTTGAAAGCAACCGGCTCTAAAAAGCTGTAAAAGGTACATGCATGCATTAGAAAAAAATTTAATTTGGAATGAAATTTGCTTTCTGACTCTGCTCCTTCACTTACTGACCATTTGAATCAGTTCAAATTATTCCAGCTGTTCTTAAATACTCATTTTTTTCCCACAGTTGTTTCTGCTGGCTTTTCTGTTTGCAAAACGACAAATCATGCGGTTCGCTCTCAAGTCAGCTCGCAGACCCCATGTAAATATAGGATCTGATGCTCCTGCAGTAAGTTGTGAATTATATTCCTCTTATCAGGCTCATGACCAGGGTAAATGGTGTGGTATATTTCAGATTACAAGGCGTTGCTTTTTTTTTCCTTTTAAATGCATTTCTCTGAGCCTCCAGAAGTAAATAAAATCATCAAAATTTTGTGGTAAAATATTACTTTGAAATTCACTGTGATTTAAATTTTAATTTCATATGATAATGACTCAATTTTCCTTTTAACAAGCCTAGTTTGGAAGTTCCTTCCACATCTTAGTCATCTTTTAGGTGTTAAAGTCTGTTTTTTTCTGAAGCTGGGTGTGCTGGGAAAGGTAGTTTTTAAGGACCTTTGGTAGGGTTGTGAAAGGTCTCCCTTCATATTTACTCCCATGTGCAACAAAAAAAGCCATCCTTTCTATAGCTTTGTTTGCAGGAATTTCTTTGTCTCTGTGTAGGATGTGCCTGAATCAACAGCAACAACTTTCAAGGATGTGAATTGGTAGAGGACTCTCATCACATTTTTTTAGAGATTTATTAATGACATTATCTGGATATCCTTATGGCCAAAATATGTTTTAATTGTTTTTAAAAAAATGGGTTCAATTTGTTTTCTCTTTGATCCGCCTAGGTTTCACAGTTTTATGTTTATAGTAATCTAGAATCCAAAAAATTCTACTTTATTTGCATATACGCTATTTTTCTATGGAGTGGCCTTTTAGTTTATTTTCCGGTACTGGCTGTCGAAATAAACAGTCATACATTTTTTAGTGCATGCTTAATGTATAGAACAAAAAGGAATTGATTGAGGTTGCTTTTCACAGGTGTGCAGATATGCTGGTGATTTTTTATATTTAGAATTCCCTATTATCTTTGCATTCAGAGAGGTGTTAGCTGAGGAAAAGTTCTATGATTAATCTCAAATTGTCTTCCTCTTAGTCTTAGCAAGACCGGCTGTGTGGCCTAGAGATCAGGAGATGCTTGGTTCCATCCACAGCCAAGTCAAACCAAGGACTTTAAAATTGATATTAGCAGCTGATCCGCCTAGTGTCTGGCATTATGGATTTAGTGTTAAGTCTGGGCGCCCCATGTCAGGATAATGTGATTGGTTGTGGTGTACGCAAGTGCTCCTTACATCACAGTGTGGCAGAATGCTTTAAATTGTCCCAAGCGCCATCTCTGATGTAACCTTGAAATTGGCTGGAACTTTGAAAATTCAAACAACCAACCAAAAAATCCTCTTAGCAAGTTTGAGAGTGTCAAGGTGCTTGCTTTGTCTATTATGCTAACCATTACTTTCACTCTTAGGTTTAAGAATATTGTAATGTTTGCTTTTTGCCATCCAGTGGTGCTATAATATTATTGCGGTAGACAGTATGTAATAAAAAATGTGTTAAACAGGGAAATGCACTTTTTAGATTTCATGATTATTGATATTGTAAGAGCACTTCAAGTCAAAGTATTATCATTTTACTTAAGTCAACCTGCTGTGCGAGGGTGGATCATTAAGTAATGAGAGTGACCTTCCTGTTTGTAAATGCGCGACCTTTGGTAGACATGTCATATATAAAAATGATCATCAGCTTATGTACTCTAAGACCAAATAAAAATATTCCATGTGATAATGTTACTCTCCATTTTATGACGTCACGAAAACATGCGGTGAATAACTCTGCAGCAATCAAGATGGAGTTCACTAAGGAAAACATGCAATTTTACATTTTCATGGGCTGTAAACTTAGTGAATTCGCAAAGCTGATCCATGAAACTTTGCAGACTGTCTGTGGGGACTGTGCCTGTTCTTATCAAACTGTTTGCCTTTGGGTAAAGGAATTCAATGGAGGTAAAGAATCACTTTCCAATTGCCCTGGTCCCGGGCGACCAAAATCATGTGTGAACGAGCAGACTATTGCTTTTATCAAGAAGGACATTAATGAAGATCCCCATATCTCTGTGCGAGAATTAAGCGACACAAATGTCCTTTTGTATGGTACAGTTCATACCACCATAAGTGAAATCTCCGTATGAAAAAGGTATGTGCTTGATGGATACCCCATTTGTTAATGGTTGATCAAGAGATAGGGAGAGAGTTGTGCAACGGAATTGCTGAATATGTTTGAACCGCATGGCCCTAAAAGGCTTTCTGACATCGTCACAGATGATGAAACTTGGTTCCCTTTCTTTATCGTCCCACCGAAACGCCTCAACCGCATGTGGGTAGATGGGCAAGGAGACAGACCCGTCGTGTTGCGTCCAGGATTTCGAAGCCGAAAAAGAATGTTTACGGCATTCTTCAATTAGAGTGGCCCATTTGTAGTTGATATTTTGCCTCAAGACACTACAATGACTGCTGTGTATTATGTCCAGAGTGTGCTTTCCCAGGTGAAATCAGCAATCAATGAGCAGCGACCAAAAGTTAGCACCTCCAGGACCTTGCTTCTTCATGACAATGCAGGTCCCCATAAAGCAAGGGACACAACTCAGTCACTGCGGGAGCTCGGAATTCAAGTCTTGCCCCACCCCGCCTACAGTCTTGACTTGGCACCATGTGACTTCTGGTTTTTACCGATTCTGAAGGACTGGCTAGCTGGACGGAAGTTTGATAGCACTCAAGGCCTTGCAAAAGCAGTGAATTCAGAGCTGCAGACCATACCGGAAGAAGACAACCAAGGCATTTTGTGGAAGTGGCAGATCAGGCTGAAACGTTGCATTGAGAGCCAATGAGAGTATTTTGAAGGACTGTGAAAGTTTCATGTACGTATCATTAACAAAATACAGAGCAACTCTCAAAACATATTGATCCACCCTCGTATTATAGGTTTAAAAAAATATCCGCAACAGACAACTTTATCTGAGATGAAAATTCAAGTCAAAGGCAAAATGATAACAAAATATGAAAAAGTAAAAAGTCTAGCTTAATGGTTTTGCTGGTCACCTGCTCAAATCTTGAATAAAGATCAATTTTAGCATTGCAAGGCTATTTTTTAGATAATTGGAATTCAGGGAAAATGCTTTTGTTCATGACTTGATGGACTTCATAATCTCCTTAGCTAATAAGCTGACTTTTGCACAACAGAATAGGGTCAGAATTTACAGTAAATTGAGGAAATGCAATGTACGGTAGTGTATTGCCTGTATCTTTATTCACAAAAGTGAATTTATTTGCCTATGCCATACAGCTGATGGACCCAAAATTACTTCAAAGCTTTCAGTCTAAGGACATTCAGTCTGGTCTATTGACTAAGTTTTATGAATTGCTAACATTATATTTGCCCTGGAGAAAAGCTGTATTTTAAGATTATAAATAGTTATTAGGGCTTTTGATGTTATAGATATCTGTGTATTTCTTATCTCAAGTTTGTTTCACTTGTTCCCATCTATATTTCAGTTGCTGAGGGAAAAAATTCTTCAGTGCTTAGAAATGACCCAGTCCATTTGTTATGAACCAACACTGTTGTCAGAAGAGGTACAAAATGCTGCAAAATCAAGTAAGTTGATACAATTTGTCTGGTTCACTTCTTTCTCTACCCATCTCAACTACATGATCAAATATAATAACATGGCATATATGTTTTTAAGAATACTTTTATCGCATTAAAGATACAGTAAAACTTGGTAAATGTCTCACGTCCAAGGCAAATGAGCTGGAAGTTGTAAATTGTCCTTTGGAGAAAGCGCCATTTGGAAAGTCTATTTTTTTTTCTTCTTTTTCTCAATATTTTAAACAAAAAAAGTTTTAATATATTTCCACAAAATATTGATTTTTTTTTTTTAATTTTTACGTTTGAAACAAGTTAGTAGTTCTAATAGTCACATAGTGCACTGTGAGCCAACAAGGGACAGCCAGCTGGTGGGTGAATCCTGTCCCCTATATGATAATCTATGACCCTTAAACATTGGCTGAGAGTGGAAAAGGGTATAAATATAAATATAGCAGTTTACAAATAGAACTGAGATGTGTGTGTGTGTGGGATGAGTTGTTTTTGACACTTCTGTGTCTTTTCATGTCATGTTTTATATGGCTCTTTTTCTTTTGTCATTACTGAGAACTGATCTGGTCTCTTGTAAATATAAATAAAAATATATCATAGGGGAAAAAAAGAGGAAAACAAAATGTTCAAATCTCTCGTTATATCCATACTTCTTGTTAATCCTGTTGTTGTTAAATGTGGGTACTACTGTACCAGATTTAAGTTCCAATGGTCACATGAATCTGCCCCCTGAAATCACTGGAGAAATTTTGCTAGGGTTTTAGAATATAAAGACATTATATAAAAATTTGTTGTTTTTTTTTCCTATTGATGCTTTTCTTTTTAAATAATGGTTTAAAAAAAACTGATTTATAATGCTATTTTGCATTGACAACTTTGTCTTCAGATGAAAACCATTACTACTACAGAATGAAGGCTTTGGATGCATTCTCAAATGCAGGTAATAATCTCAAATGTCTGGATTTCAGTTTTTTATCATCAAGAAGATGTCATTTTTTGTGATAGTTACCCATAAAATTGCTTTGAAGTAACTTGTGCAATAATAAGTAATGTCAGTATTATTATATTTTTTTTTTAGATTTATAATTGTGTTAGTGAGTTTTTTGTTATTGCTGTTGGTTTTTGTTGTATAAGTCCTATTGCCCTGAAGTGTATCAAAGCATCTTTAAAAAGAATCCTTATCATTGCCTTTGTAATGCTCAAACTTTATGATGTTCTCTATTGACTTTAATGGTATTATACACTTTGAAGATATTCTTGAAACAAGCTAAACAAAGAACCTGTAGCAGGAATCTTATACCTACTTTTTTCAGTTTGATAAATGATATATGGGGAAAGAGAGTATGCTTCACTTGTTCGATGTTGGCTTTGAACGGTTTTTAAAACTCTCTTATTGTTTTGGGGTTGATTTTGTTCAAACCAAATGATTACTTATTTTCTATGCCTTTTCTCCTTACCAGTAACGACTTTGCAATGGAGTGATTCATCAGTCCCAAGGAGAGAGCCAAAGCAGACTATTCAACGTTATCTTTACTGCCTGTGTCCCTCTGCAGCAGGCACTAGTGGCAGCAATGGTTCCACAATTATAAAAAAGTTTGCTCTTTGTTACACACAGGCACGGCACAGTCCAGCGGTTGGTATCCATCTTTTGTGCAGCATTGTCTGCTACTTAGAAAATCTTTACTTTCTTCTTTCAAGTAGAGAAGAGTTTATTTTACAACCAAAATGAATTTTTGAGACAAAAATTTTTTCTTTCCTCATTTTTGAGTGGTTTCTGCTATTCTTTTCTTTATTTTAATCTTACAATGCCCATCTTTTTTCCATCTGGTACTGGTAGAAACAAATATTTTGTTCATCATCAAAGTAAATCAAATTTTAAATATGTAAAAGGCGAATACAATTTTCAATAGCCATTTTCTATCTCAATACAGTTTAAATCAACTGTTTAGCTAGTGTTGTCTTGTCTACTGTTACAGGACCATTTGTATTCATAAAGTTTTACATAAAATATTGTTGACTTTTAAGACTCTTTCTCTTTAAATGTTGAAAGGTTTGATAGATTTCTTTGTGATGAATCAGTTAAATTTACAAGAATTTAAAAGAATAGACATTTACTTCTGAATTCTAATTCATTGAGAAATGGAAACTAGACTAATTTTAGAGATCTCACCCTGTATTTACTGTTTGTTAGAAAGTTGGTTTAATATTTAGGCCTTGTCATAGTTATAATTTCGGTAGGGCCTTTACAAAAAACAGAGAAGCTATAAACTTTTTTTGAAAAATTTAGATATTTTATAATGTTTACCTTTTCATAGCTTTTATCTTCACTAAGTGATAGCCACAGCTCTGAAACAATGAAACCCTTTTTTTTTTAATTTTTCAAGGCATATTGAAGGCAAAATAGGTAAAAAACAAAAAAAAGAAAAAGAACAAAACTTCCCAGAATAGAGTTAAAATACTGTGATTGTCAAAATTGATTTGCTTAATCACCAGATTTTTGGCGAACCAGAGTTTATACGGTACATGGAGCTTTTAGACAAAGTGATTCGCTTGTGAGTATTTTTTTCAGCCAAAGAAATTTTTCATACTACTAGGCTATATAAATACTATCAAATATTTTTATTCTGAGATAATCATAGGTGCCACTTTTCCGCTAAATAGCGGAAATTCCGTTATGTTCTGACCTTTCCTATTTTTCCGCTATCTACAACTGTCAGTGTCAACCAATGTTCAAGCAGATTTCCGCTATGACCGATACAAATTTGAGGACATACATATGATGGGTCTCTGTCTATAAAATTATTTCTATACTCTGTTAGAGTATAAAGAGGACCAAACGTCGGAGTAAACTGCGGCCACCCAACTTTTTCGCTTAAGTCGAGGATAACACGCATAGCAATCAGATCCACAAAGTAAAAAAAATTGCAGAGGTAGTTGGGAATTGCTTGAACCAGAGAGTGTAAAATGAACCTGCGCAGGTTAAACTTAGAACAACAGAATACAAAAGGGGAACGTTCTCGTTAAGCAAAAGCAACTTAACTTCGTAATCTAGGTCTGCCTATAGGCGAACAGTTTGCGAACTTATACTTCTTGATCAACCTTAAACAGCACGAGCGCACAGCATAGTCAGAAGAATATTCTACAGCAAGGTTGTACTAGCCAAGCAAGACAGATGAACTAGATAAAGATTATTTACCGAGTACCACTATTGTAGATCATATCGAGAAAATGTCACCGGACTGCAAACAGTACTGTAGATCTATAGATATTTTATAGGTCTGACTAATAAATTTTCACTTGTAAGATCTAACATTATCTGAAAAATTGACTTTAATTCTTCCTACTTCATAGTTCATACAAGCATTACAACAATTTCTAAAAGTTTCATTTTGTGTTAATTTGGCATTTCAAAATTTTGTCACTGTTGTTGCCCCTCCCCCGTTTGTTGTTTCTAGAAAAGAAGAGTTTGTTTGTTAGAACGGCATGATTTATTTGCATGTCGATTGAGCATGTGGAGGGATTATGGGCAAATAGATATATATATACAAGGCAGAGTAACATGTATTGTAGAGGTCATACATAAAAGGTGCTGGAGATGAGTAAGACAGTTTCTTTGATTGGATAAAGAAATTTTAAAAAATGTCAATTATATGGTAATTGGTTCCTTATGGACATGCCAACAAAAAAACTTATAGCCATGAATCCATGCCTCAGTGTAAACTTTTCAAAGCAGCATAGTTTATGTCTTGCAGTGTCCTTTAATGTGTGCTCTCACTTTTTTTTTGGTGTCACATTTTTTCCTATTGACACTTTTAATTTTCATATACCCAAGCACACTACCTCACAAAAGTCACATGCAGCTATTGTCAGCCCATTGTTTCTTACATTCTTTACTTAAGCTTGCAAAATCAATTTTTATCAAACATGTGTAGTTGATATGTTTTTTGAGGTCCTCTATGTGTGTGTTAATTTTATAATTTTCATTTTAGCATGAATTAGTTTATGAATTTATCAATATGATTGATCTGAACTCACACAGGATCAAATTGGACCAAAAGAGGAGAAGCAAAAGCCTCAAAACTGTTGATATGGAGGTGCACTTCAACAAAAACTTTCTTGGAGGAGCAAAGACTGTGGTGCATGGGAAACCGTTGGAGCATATTCCTTTACAAGATATCCCCCGCAAGCGTAGTCCTGCAGGTGCTTGTGACGTCACAGAACCGACCCACACAGCTCGAGACATTTCCAGTGGCTACAGCAGCACTGATAGGTCTAGCAGCCCAGGCAGTGCTGAAGCTAAGCTTCTCATAACAGATTCAAAGATATCTTGAATCGAAAACTTTTTATTTGATGGTTATTGTTATATGCTGGTGGTTTTTTTTTTGTGCTGGACACAGAAATCTGACAGACATTTCCACCTTGCGTCTTCTCCTCAAATTTAGGAATGGTGTACATAGTATGCAAGTTAATACTAATGGCATAAAAATTATGGTACACTTGTACTAAAATACTGGTAGTAGCATATAATAGGATGTGAAAGTAGACACCCCAAACCCACCTTGCAGAGTGGGATCCAGGTGTAGATCTGTAATTTTATCGATTTTCAAATTGAGGTTTGAAGGGTTACGTGAACATTGAGTATAACGTTTTTTATATCCAAAGATAAAATTTGATCATTTCTCTAAAATTTGGGGTTTTTAATTTTGCAATGTGTTGGCGTTGAAAGAAAATATGATTGCGTAAAGAAGATGGTGAACTGCTATTTTGCAATAATAATGCGTGGCTGCGCAAAGTGTTGACGTTGTACATGTTCTGAGAAAAGCGATAGCTAAACCACGCAATTCGAGAATTTGATTTTTAATCTTCAATTAGTGTTTAAATGAAAAATCTGACACTTTTTGTCAGCGAATCAAGTCCAAACAACATTCATTTGAAAGGTCGTCCAATTTACTTTAAAAATACGAAACAATGAAATGCGACATCTTTAGCAGCATAGTTTAGTGAGAAGCAAATGTAGAACTACTATGCTCCGAAATGGTCAAAATTTAGCGCAGGGCTTTAGGCCTAGCCTAACGCAACTGACACCGCGGCCAGTTCAGCAGAAACAACTTCTTAACAGCTAACTAAACAATAGAACTGAATGAAAGGACAGGGAAAATAAAGTTTAAAATGGCTTTGTTATTCTGTGTCAACATCAACTTAATTATTTTATTGAATCAATCTCTTATATAATTCTTATTCAGACGTAATGGTATCTGGATCATTTCATAGCAACACTACTGACCGTCTGTTCTATAATCTATCGAATTTAGAGCTAAGGAAGGTCTTGATCTAAATCTACATTCTAGACCTTAGATCTAGGTCAATGTGATTTTGGAATTATTTTCTAGATTATCTTAAATAATATTTCATAGATGATCTAGAGATCTATATAACTTATCACAATTTGTTACGACCTCTAGGTTCTAGCCTAGCTTTGGTTAGATAAGGCTTGCAAGGGCCGTCTAGACAACCAGAGTCTCAGTCATCAACTTTCTTTTCCTGCTCATCAGAGCACAATTTTTAATTATTGTTGGAGTTGTAATAATTTTATGATCAAAACTGGTTTGATCATGTTTTTCTGTTTTCCATTATGAATTGAAGTAATATATTTGAATATTTGATAGATGAAGGCCAAATATCTTTGATTTTGTGGTAAAACATGATTTTTTGTTGAATTTCAGAAGTGTGAAAAATGCCTTTTTAATGTGATTTGTGCATAAGAAACAGAAATATTCAATGAATTCGCAATAAATACAGCCAATTCTAATTATTTTATTATTGAAGAGCTTGTTTTCCTGTAAATTTTGATCCCACACTTGTTATTTTTGACATTAGTTATTAGTTTATTATGTTTAATAATTTTAAAAAAACGGCGTAAAACTCTCAATTTTACCCATCCTTGAAAAAATTTTAAAATTGCACAGAAGCCACACTTTGAAGCTCAATGGTAAAGAAAGTTACCTTTGACTTGTAAACTATTAACTATGAAACTTTAAGAAAGATTTGGTTCGTTTTAAATCAAATAATTTTCATGGTGCAGTGTTTATATTAATAAAGCAAAAAAATTCAAATTAGCCTATGTATTCAATTTCAAGTATGCAGTCAACTCCATTTAATTTTAATGCAAACCCTTTTTTCTTTTTAGAAAAAAGAACTTGAGATGGGGACTTATAGGAGAATCTTTTACTGAGGTACATAAATATAGGGGGATCACATTAGAACAGACCTACTTTTGTCATTATTACAAAGCAATGTACCTTTTGTGCAGAGTGTCGCAAACTAAAACTGGCCGATATTTCAATTGGATCATGTTTTGGTAGGGGGTGTTGCCCTAGATCCTTTGAGTGATAATCTTTCAGGTATGTAGGCTAGTAGGGTCTTCTAATTCATTTTGCAGGGGTTAGCACCTAGAGGTGATTGAAAATGCAATGCTCTTTAATGAGACTTGCAACCTCTCTGTTGATAGTAGGAATTGCCCACGAAAATATGTGACTGTTTGCTACATGATCATTGGTAAGGGTAACCGTAACTCTTAGAATCTTAGACTTGGAATCGTATTAATCTTAACGAACGTGTCACTTTTGCTCCAGTCTGGGGATTTGATCAAGTTTCAATCAATTAACTCTAGTCTCAAACCGTCGCCACTAAGTCTGGAAGGCGTAAGAAAATTCTATGCAGATCCCAACTTGGCTTTTAATATTGGTGTCTGTAAAATTCAACTTCATTGCGAGTAGAAGCAGAGGAAGCGACAACATTTTGCAACCTCCACTCCTACAACTTTTTAAAATCTTTAAGTTCTTATTTCGGACTCCGAGACAAAGTTTCAAGTTTATCTTTAGGCTCTAGTAAAGTGTAAGTGAAATGATATGATATTACTGTGCCTAGATGAAATAATTTCTCAGTTGAGAAGAAGTTTCTATTGATTAATTGTGTAATATAATTATATTTATATCCATCTTATTAACTTGTGCAATAACTGCAAAATATATCTTAATCTATATCTAATTCAGTTAAAGTCATTTAATCTCTTTAGAGTTTATAATTAAGACAAACACTGAAGTCGATAATAATTGTTTTTTTCAAAGGTTAAGGTATTTTATACCAACGGCTTTAAATTTAAACTAATACGTAATTGTTTTCTTCAAAGATTCAATTGTGACATTGAGCAAAGCAACGACTTTAATCATTAAACTGGCTTCTGTTAAAGTTGTCCCTTAAACAGTCGAATGTTAATTATTAGGCTGTGGTAATATTGTTACTATGTTATTTTACTTCTCTTTCTAATATTTAGATTGAGCCTGTTAACCTGGGGTTTGGAGCCCAAAATCAAATTTTTTAAAGCATTAAAGCAAACCCAGGGATTGGAGCCAGAACGCTAAATTCCAATAACTAAACGTAAAACAGTAACTCAGGGCTTAGACTAGAGCCCAATATAGAGAACATTATCAAGTGTTTTGAATAAGGTCAGGGCTTGGAGCTTGGATTTACAAGAAACTTAGGGCTTGGAGCCTAATATTATTATTGCAACTTAATTGAAGAGATCCAGCGCCAGTGATCAAGAACAATAAATATATTAGCCAGTAATGTGAGGGCAGATGATTATATACACTAACAAATACCGAAGTTCTGAGCAAGTCCAAGAGATCCTATGAACTATCTATTCAGTGGATTTATTTACAACTTAGTGACATGATTGTGATTACTGTGTTTGAATAACTATTTTCTTTTCATTTCACGTCTATGTTTTTTAAATGAATATTTACTCATAATCTATGTCTTGCATCCTGTCCAAATGAGCCACAAGTCAAAAGGCCTAGTTTTAATTAAGATATTGGCTTTCAAAGTGGTCAGAAGTCAATTGTTTTTTAAATTTCAGATATTGATAGTAAAACCATTTCTAAACAGTTTTCACTCTTGATTCATGTTGAATTTCATGTTCTATGTATTTAATTTTAATTGGTATGGTTGCTAAGGCCTCTACACCTGTATTGCAGTCTAAACTTTATATGCCATTTTCTCCCCTTTCTGAAATTTCATAAACTTGTCCTAACCCTGCCGACTTCAAACAGTTATAACTTACTACAGAGGCATGATAGAGCTTTTCTGTTTATTGTATTTGAAAATTATAGATAAAATAAGCTTTTCTGTGATACTAACATTTGAGTTCTGACTACCTTCTGATTTCGACTTAAGACTCATTTGGACTGGTTGCAAGACATATTTACTCTCATTCTATTGATGTCATTAAGTACTACGTCCCTCTCCCAAGTGTCCCAATAAAATAAGAAATAACTGTGAAACTATAAAACCTGACTTGTTTGATGGTGCATTATACGACCTTGTACAAATGTCAGATCATTTAACATTTTAAGGTTTCAAACTGTGCTCGCAATATGTTTGCTTGCCTGCGCACTTTGTGACATTGACCTTGCTCAAAATTTCAAGATCCATAGTTGATGAGTAATGATTTGAGAGTGGCATATGTCAGAAGAAGATTGCTAAACTGCAGGCCTACAATCCAGTTTGCTATTATATTAGAACTCTAAGTTGCACTGGCTTCATTATGGTCACATGTTTTTTAAGACATAGCTTTGATCTCGATTTTAATTAAAATGATCATTTGTGTTAATTTTATGAAATTTTCGACATTTTGAGGTCTTAAAAATGTTGTATTCAAAATAGCAAGCCTAAAGGTAAAAATCCAACTGAACCCATGTGAATGCAAGGCATTTCATGAAACATGAATATTTAAACTTCCCTCATTATAAGTTAAGTTTAAAAAAGCTGAAAAAGTTATTTTGATGATAGCCTTCATCCAATAGCATCAGTATGATTACACACTATGATATCAGGGATGGCAATTTTGTGGATTTCTTTATTATGAGTATCATAATAAAAATATGATCTCCTCTACTCTAGGGAGTTTGAGTGGAGTTTTTTAAAGGTTTGTCCTCATTCATGAACATTTCAGAAAATGGAGAAAAACTCTCCAGCTTTTAATGTGAACTTCTTTTTTAAAGAACCTAGCCAGGTGTCTTGTTTCGGTGTTGGCAGTGGGGTTTTTTGTGTTTGTTTTATTATTACTCTTAGTAAACGTTTCATTAGCTTTCTGGTGTTATGCATTATATGTACATGTATAATTTAAAAAAAATGCAAAGATCCACATTCCACATTCAAGCCATTTTCTCAAATGAACTGACTCATCTGCTTTTACTCTTGACATATTTTTGTAACTTAATGTTTTAGTTTGTGATAGTGGTATACCATTATTTACAAACAGAACATACTACCTTAGCTGTGGATATTTGAGATGTAGATACTGATAAGCTGAATAACATGGCGATGAGAAACTCAACTTTGGTTCATCTATGGGGCCACCTAATGAAAGCCCATTAATGACGTCCGCGAGGTCAAGTTTCGGCCAAATTCTGCCCTGCACGCCCCGAAAAATTTACCTGCGCTAACAACAAATTCTGCGATTTTTAAAGTGTTTGTGATTATGTTTGTAGGCGTAATATCTTTCTTCTCTTGGTAAAAATAAAACCAGTACAGTCAAAATGTGGAAGGTCAAAACTTTGTTGCCACACCAAATTTTAAGTTGAGATTAATCATGTTACTTGTAAGGCTTTCAGATTGTGCTGAAGTATCGCTATTTTTGTTAAAATTTATAAAATAGTTACAAAGACTTTAAAAAATTATAACTTGAATTCTCCACCACAGATTTTTTTTGTTCTTTGTTATGGAGTTACAAAATTTATTGAAGAAAAGATACCTGTAAAAATATTTGCAGACTCAGCAGACTCAACAGGAGTTATTTGGGGGTGAGCTCTTTTCCATTTGCTTATCTCTTGAGCTGTCAGGGGCCAGGGAACCGGGGAGTAAGTGAACAGGACTTTTGCTTGCTGATAGAAGCGTTGATTGGTGTAAGATTTTTAATGTTACTATTGTTAGATCTTGATTGCAAAAGTGGCAAAAGGCTACTACACATGTACTGGTAGGTCAGTTTATATCTTTTTGGAGTGCTTAGTGCACAGTTCAAGGTCAATATTTTGTCAATATAGAGTTTCAAAAGTTGAAACAGTCCTTATTATTTACAAATTATATAACGGTACAGTTTGTGTAGTTTGCAAAGCAGATACGTCCATCACACATTTCATTTTCTTACTTTTATTCCAAATGCCCGTTGTCTTCTCTATCTTTGCAACTGTAGAGTGCAGCATTTCTCTAACTTGCTCTCCATAAAACGAAAGTCCAAAAGTAAATTTTTTGTCATGAAATTAAGCCTTCAGGCAGTGATTCTCAAAAATGTGATGCTTTGGAGTAATGTTGTTTGGGAATGTGCCCGAAGAAATCGGATGCTTGGAGTTTTAATTTGAAGAAAACTAAAAAAAAATGAGATTTCTGATTGAGAAATTGACTCATTTTGAATGCGAGGCAAATTATACTAACTACCACACAAGGCACATATTTCTAATATAGATACATGTAAATAGTAATACTTTAATACAAAAGAGCATAAGGAAAATTTCAAAGACTTCTAGTTTCTGCCTAAATTCAGTGATAGGTAACTTTAAAGCGCTGTAACTTTTTAGATTTTGGTGAGTCTGTAATACTTTTTGTTACTTCTCAAAGCTTAAGATGTTCCTGATAATATAAACAAAAAAATAAAAAACAAATCTTACAGTGGAATAAGCTAGTTAATGAAATCTAAAAAATTTTTTAATAAAATTTCAGAATTTTTACGCTACAATTTAAATTGATTACATACAATAAAAATATTATTTTCCAACGTATTTTGAAGAAAAAATTATTAAACTGAAGATGAAGGTTTGAGTTTATTTTTAGAGAGACAAGCAAGTACCATGGCCTGAACATCGGCGGTAGAAAATTCAACAACATCTGTTATGCAGATGACACAGTGCTTCTCACTGAAAATGCTGAGGATCTCCAGCTGCTGGCTGAAGCTGTTAACAAACACAGCAATCATGCAGGTCTAGCAATGAATGTCAAAAAGACAAAAACAATGGTGATCACAAAGTTTCCCCCAAAAGCAACATCAATTAAAATAAAAGGTGAATCAATAGAACAGGTCTCTTCCTTTAAATACCTTGGACAAGAAGTTAATGACTCAAACAATCAGGATGATGAGTTGAAAAAAACGTATTAATCTAGCAAAACTAAAGTTTGTAGAAATGAAATCAATATTTATCTCCAAAGAAATAAAATTGCAAAACTAGACTTGTCAACTGCTACATCTACTCATTACTTCTGTATGGTGCAGATACATGGACCCTCCCACAATCAAAATTAAAGAAAATAGAGGCATTTGAAATGCGGATCTATAGACGTCTGGCCAAGATCAGCTGGAAAGACAAGAAAACGAATCAAGAAGTATGCGAACATTTGGGCACAAGAAGAGAGCTAGTTAACACCATAAAAACAAGAAAAATAAAATATTTTGGGCATATTAAAAGGCATGCCAGTTTCCTGAAAGATGTTTTGGATGGCAAGATAGAAGGCAGCAGATCCAGGGGGAGACAGAGAAGACGGTGGATCGACGACATTACAGAATGGACAGGGAAAGATATACACACACCAATGCACTGTGGAGACCCAGGACAGAGCAAAGTGGAAATCCGTTTCTAGTCAACCTCTGGAACAGGGACGGCACAGAGAGTACGAAGGTTTGAGTAACTAGGTGAAATTGATAAATCCAGTTGGAAATGACGTGATCAAGGCTTAATTTGGTTTGAATATAAGATAAATTTTAGGTTTCTCGCACACTCAATTACCTGCCCCTGCCTTCGGCTGTTCGTTGGGCCATTAATTGCCTTCTGGCATCTTTATGGCTAACTATAATCAGGATCCCTTGAGGATGTGCGTGGCCAGCCCAGGCAGATCAAAGAAATAACTTAGATGCAGAATTCTGGCTATTTGCATTGCCATGATAAACACTAATTGAAAGTGAAATAAAACTGATTTGTAAGAGGAATTGCAAATACAGTGGAATCCGGTTAAAGTCAACACTTTGCAATGGTCCCGTTTTTTTCCTTCTTTATTTAAGTAACATTATTTTGCATTAAGTCAACAGCCTCGGACCTATTTTTGCTTAAAGTCAACACCTCGTGGTCAAATTGAAAGATAAAGAGAGACCCCATATGGGTCTTGGGAGAGACAAAGAGAAATAGCAGAGGTGGGTGGGTGGGTGCTCTTTGTCTCCAAATGATGATTCAAGACACAGCGTGCAGCGCTCGCTCGCCTGTCTGGGCCAACTGGCTAGTGGGGTGAGAGGGGGAGGGGGTAGTACGGCTGGACAGAAGATAGTGACAGATGCTGATTGGTGCAGTTCAAAGATGGTTCTCCCACTCCTCCCCGCCTTGCCAAACCAGTGCGAACACAGTCTTCATGTGCACACCTATGCATTTCCATCCCTGTTTCTACATCTAGCCTAAGCTAGCCTTCATTATTGCATTTCTCAGAGTACGGTACCAGTATGCTGCGCTCGTTGAATTTATCTAGTTCTTACATATTGTAATATGTTGCACCCCCCTCCCCCCTCCCCCCATGAAATCGGATAAAGTCAACCTCGCTTAAAGTCAACACTTTTTTTCGGTCCCGAGGTGTTGACTTTATCCGGATTCCACTGTAATGTAAATTAAAGTTTAGTCCCACAATTGTGAAAAAAGTTGATGTCTAAAAAGTTGCACTTACTTCGTTTTACTTTACACCAATAAAACTGAAAAGTTATAATTACATGTACAAAGATGGTTAAATTGTAACTTCATGAAACAAGAAAAAATGTATACATGTAGCTGGTTTTAGAAGATATTTTAATAAATATATGGTATAATTTGATGTCGACAGCAATAAATATACAGTGGAGTCCATTTTAACTTGCACTCTGATAATTTGAATCTATTTTAAGTTCCAAACTGGTGGTTTTTTCTATGTCAAGTGACCTTTCACACAAATTTCTTATATTTCAAATGAATTCACCATTCCAAAGTAATTTGACTTAAACAGACTGAACTGTAGCATTACTGATCATGATATAGCCTCAAATCACAGTTAATGTATCTTTATTTAGTTCTGGCCTTTTACTTTCATCATTGAAAATATCTAGGCCTACTTTGACTTCTGTTTGTTACATGTGGCATGACTATAATATATCTAAATTCATAGAAAAAAAAAATTAAATATCTGCTTCCTATTTAATGGCTTTTTAGTTGTGAATATAAGAGGTTTCTTCTTTCAAAACATGCATGTTTTTTTAAAGCTATCGTACTCAAATAATGTGTTTTTAGCACACAGGGGATTAAAAAAAGATGAAAGAAAAACCCAGCCCAGAGGTGTTAAAATCAAAAGCAATATAAAAACATTTGAATTTGATGTATTAATACAATTGTAGCATTAAAGATGTAAGTGAAAAAAATGAATTGCATAATATATAGCGTATACAATTCAAACATGGTTTTCCATAACTCAATATTTGCATTTTAATTGAAATCACACTTACACCTCTTACACGATTTTTTCATACTGAGGTAAGCACAAATATAGTTCTACTGTCTTTTCAAGAAAAAAAATTGAAAAAAGGCTTATAATTGTATACTTCTATATAGGCAAAGAGGAAAAACTGTAAGCATGTTGTTTCTTGACTTTCTCTAAAACTTGAAAACTGCAAATACAATTGCAGATAAAACCATATAACTAGTAAGTAGTAAAGGAATGTAGATAAAATGATTTGTGTATCACTCAGGTATCAAAGATTAAAAATTAATTTAACTAGTAAAAAATGTACCTCAAAATTGCTTATTTTGTAAAAGCTCTTATTTAACTTTAAGGCTGCAATGCAAGAAAAGTTAGTTTTTACGCGTTAAAGATATGTAAAGGAGACCATTGTCTATTCTTCACTTTTGTTGCAAGTTTTAGAACTGACAATTATTGAATTAATCACAATATCAGTAGTACTAATAACATGATACTTCAAAACAATGAAGTAATCATTTTTTTTCAAACAAATAAGAACTGGGTTGATGGGTGCAGATGCATTAAACGATTTAAAATGAGCTGCAGCATTCTAAAAGAATGTTTTTTAAACTAAACTTGCATAGATAGACATAGTCATAAAGTTCAAAGTGTTCTACACTTTAGATATAAGGTCACTAAGTACAATTTAAAAACAATAACAAACTTGAATGAAGAAAAAAGTTTCATAGGTTGTAACGCAGTGCTATCACAGATTGCTGTGTCTGCCTACTACATAACATTTTTTACATATTTTAATTCTGTTTTGCTTTTTTTTATTTTGGTTGGAAAGACTTGACCACTATGGCACAATTTTGCAGTGATGATTGCCAAATCAAGTAGTCTTATGGACCCTATGCAAACTCAGTAAAACATGATTGCAGTCATCACTGACAAGCAGGTTCTTGCAAGGGAATGATAGCATTGTTTCATGCTGCCGCAACAGCAATGTCACAGACAAAATACAGTAGTATCTGGTTAAATGCACGTCAGATAAATGCACGCTACGGTTTAACTAACGCCATATCGCTATGACCGATTTTTTTCTATATGATCAGTATACCCTAAACACACGCAGCATCGTCTAAATGCAAGCTATGATTTATGAAATCGGTAAAAATAAGTGGATCAGGCAACCATTGAGACATGCGGGACAAGCCAGAATCACCAACAGGGATTGTTATCTTCATTTGTTGTCATCACCACAGTGCTACATTTACATATTTTGGGTTAAGAAGGCTTGGGGGCAGGGGCGTGAAGAGGGAGGCATGGAGGGTGAAAGGTGGACAAAGGCCAGTTGCACGGGGATGGTTTCTGTAGACCTTAGAGCAAGCGAAATGATCATGACCCAACGTTCACCACACATACCACGTTGACAGGTAAACTGTTGTAGGCTAACCTAT